>VWZS01003783.1:3815-218503 GCA_013397075.1 Rhabdornis inornatus
TCCCTCCCACCGCCGCTGCGCACTGCTCGGTCCCGACTGGGCCCTCCCGCCGGGGCGGCTCCGGCTCCAGCTCCACAAGTTCCTGCTGCCCGTGCCCCGGGAGCGCGCACGAGGCTGGCCCGGCCGTCGGGGGCGGCCGGCGGGAGCAGCGGGAGCGGCGGCGGGAGCAGCGCCGGGAGGGGCGGGAGGAGGGCTGTTGTGCGGGAGCCGCCGATGCCGCTGTGAGATGGCATCATTCTGCGCGGCGGCGGCGGCGGAGCGCGGCGCGGAGGGGTGAGGAGCCGCCGCGGCGGCGAGGAAGCGAAGAAGAAGAGAAAGGTGGGANCATTCATTAGGGTATCAAATATCTTTTAAGATGGAAGAATACTGGAATGTCACGGTTCCCCAGGGTGTGACAAACGTGTGACAAAATTTGTTTTGAAACAGGGAGGAGGCAGGCCAGAGAAGCCTATAACTTGTGTACAGAGTATTAAGTAACTACACACTTTCAATACTTCATAAGGCAAGAAAGGAGCACTTAGAAATTTTACACATATACTAAGAAATAATACTCATACTTTCCACGAAGTATCAGTATCAGATTACTGATATTAGTAACAAGCAAAGTTTTATAGAAGAGAAATTATTATCTTCTGCAAAGACTAGAGATAGAATGTTGCCATTTACAATGTTGCTTTCACTCACCCTTTGCAGCTGGGAGTATAATGCTACATCCATTTCAATTAGATTGCTTTACACCAGAAAAACTAACAGTCAGGGAAGCAAGATGAAGCTTGCTTAGTACCTTAGTACCATACTCTGGAAGTGCTACCAAAATACTGTAAAAGTGGTTCCTGGTAGTAAGCAAGTTCCTAATTCTGGACAATCTCAGAAGTAATGAGGCACTCTAGTTTTCTTTAAATGTAAGCTTTAATTGTTGTAGAGAAAATAGTATATGCCGAATTCTGTAAATCAGATGGTTTAACTTGATTAATTTATAATTAGCAACTATGTTGCTAACTACATACAGCTAGTCTTACTGCCCATGCCAGATTTTGTGAGTGTAGAGCCCACACATTCTGTTACATTTGCTGTGTGCAGAAGCTCAAACCATCACAGTTTTCAGTCACTTGTACTAGTATCATCAGTCAAGAGAAGACCAGTATTTTTTTATTCTAGGATACTCTAAGATACTTTTAAAGTCGAACTGTAAATACTGTTTCCTTTCCAAACTCTGTTTGGAAACTTTGTTTTCCTATAGATATTCTAGGAAGAATGAATAGGTTTGAAAGTACTTTTGAGAGCATTCCTTGTATTTCCTGAAGGAATTTACATGCTCAAATCAGATTGCTGGACCCCATGTTGTTTTTAAGAATAATGAAACACCAGACGTTGCTGAAAGTTGCTTCAGGGTCTCATACTGTAAGCTTTTGTTCCTTTCAATTAACAGTAGCGCTGGACTTTCTGGGACAACCACTCAAAGGCCTTGTTTATGCCTGAAAGTTCATGCTACCACTGCCTCCACAGCGTAATGTCGTACGGTACGGAGACAAAGCTTCATTAGTCTTCAATGTAAGGCACAACTTCAGCTCCGCATATTTGTGCATATAACTACTTTTGGGCTTGCAAATCCGCAGGGGAGGCCCGTGGCTCCTGCCAGGGGGAAGCCGGCCCCCCGCCCATGCCGGGCTGTCGGAGGTGCCGCCGGGGCGGGCGGTGTCTCGCCGTGCAGCGGGGCAGCTCCGCGGAGCTGCCTCTGCCCTGCCTGCATCCGTGCGCCCGGCAGCGGGAAAGCTGCGTTAGTCCGGGAGGGAGAAGAGGCTCGGGAGTGGAGGACGGGGACCAGCCAGGGGGACCGCGGGCACGGCTCCTGTCACGGCGGCGGCAGCAGCGGCGGCGGCGGCAGAGGCTCCCGGCGGGGCGCAGCAGCCCGCCCTGCCGGCACGGCCCGGGAGGGAGGGCGGGAGGCGGGTGCAGGAGACACCCCCGCCTTTATCGCTCGCACCGCGCCGGGGTGCGCTGGCTCGCGGCGCCGCAGAGGAACCTTGTCGGGGGACAGCGGCTCGCAGCAGCCCTCCTTATCCTGCCCCAGCAGGCTCTGTCCCGCGGACGGTGCNGGAGGGGTGAGGAGCCGCCGCGGCGGCGAGGAAGCGAAGAAGAAGAGAAAGGTGGGAGGAAGGAGAAGGGAGGCGGCAGCAGCTGTGAGGCTGCGAGCCACGGTAAGTGCACAAAACAGGCTGTGCCGCAGCCGCTTCGGTCTGCGGTCTGGCCCGGCAGAACCGCGGCTGCCGTCCTCGCTCCTCGCCGCCGCTCGGCCGTGGGCAGCCAGGGGGGGGGGCGCTGGACGGCTGCGATCTGCCCCTGTCACCGAGGGGCGGGGAGGAGGGGAGTGGGCGTGGGGGCTAAAATGGCGAAGGGAGCCGTGGTGAGGTCTCGGTCTCTCCTTTCCGGCACTTGTCGCACCCCTCGGGCTCTGCTGGCGGGGGGCGGCGGCTGTTGCTTCTCCTCTCCGGATGCCCCTCATGGTGTTCGTGGAATTGCTGCTTCTCTGCCGTCGCCCACTCTGGCTCGCGTCTGGGCAGGACTGAGGGCCTGTGGGCCCGCACCTGGCGGGGGGAGGGAGGGTCGGGGCTGTGCTGAGCCTGTGTCGCTATGGGGCGGGGGGAGAGGGAGGGGGATTGTCGCCGGTGTCCGATGTCAGGCGAATAACCTTGTTTATTCCTGTCTACGGCCTTCGCGAGGGTGACTGGGGGCTGAGTCGTGACCTGTGTCAACGCTGAGTGGATTGCGAGAGGCTTTAGTGGCCAGGAGTCAGAGGCAGCTCCGCGGCCGGCCCTGGCTTGCTCCTGTGCGGAGTGAAAGCAGAGGAGAAGGATATTGTTACGTTTGTGTTCACCTTTCTTTGGTGACGCCGGGGAGGGAGGAGGTGAGGAGCCGTGTCCCCTCCCCGGTGCGCTGCTGTCGCTCCTCACGGTGCCGGGGCGCACGGCGGGGTGTTCTCGGTCTGCGCTCCGGTTATTGGTGTCTGCTCGTCTCTCGGGTCCTCGTCATGGGTGTTTGGCTGAGCAGACTCTGTGAACTGAAGACCTCAAAAGACCTGTTTGTGTCGCTTATCTTTGTTTATGTTGTTGCGAAATGTTACAACTCAGTGTGTTTATTTACTTGATTTTATTTGTAGTTGTCTTATTTTTGGAACGATACCAATTCTCATCCCAGTTTAACTAGGATGATCTAGCTCTGCTTCCAGATCTATAAATGTTTAAACTGTACATCAAAGACAGAAAAGGACTTAACACCATCTAATCATTTTAATGGAAGCTCTGCGATGTTTGAGTGAAAGTGTAAAAAGAGGTATTCATATTTTAGTTTCATTTTCACAGAGAGGCTGTGTCATACAAGGTAATCAGAATGATCTGCATTGGAAAAAACTCAGGTTATGCGAGTTTAATAATACTGGTTTACTCGGGGATGCAATCACTGTGGGTGGCTGGGTTATATATGGTCATACATGTGAAAGACAGTATGATCTTCATAGTAATAAGTCCACTCAGAAATGGTATACTGTTTAGTCTCTACAATATAGAAACAAAGCTGTGATAATGCTTTACTAACTTGGACTGGTTGTATATTTTAAAAAAAAATTCTATGCTGCCTTATCTGAGTCCGTGTTGGTCAAGGTATAAACTGAATAACTATTTCTGGTCGATTTAGATACTAATAAAGATTAAAGAAATTTCCTTAGAGAAAAAAACTGAAGATCTTTCATCCTTTTGAGAAAAATTTTACAGCTGCAAAAGCATGATTTACTTGGATTCATGACAAAGATGCTTTCAAATGGGGCAACTGGATATACTTTTGGTTGATGCTGCTTGTGAACTTGTGGGCTTAGAATCCCTTTCTAACCTCTTCAGTGTGTATTTTGAGCTATATTTTAAAGGTCTAGTCCTGTAAGTGCTTCTAGCTTGAGCACTTTAGTACCATCTGTAGACTTTGCCCAGCGATACTGTAGAATAATTCCCTTAAATACACAATCATACTTGAAAGCTTGAGAGCTTTGGGACTGGTTTATTCTCTTGGTATGAGATACTTTGCTACCAAAAGAATACGGATCATTTTTTCTTGTAAAATAGTTTACATTTATTGCTAAATATCACTGAAAAGAACACTATAAGTCAGCCAGTATGTTTTTGTTAAAGGGTTTTCAATAAAGTTTAAGTAATCACTTGCCTACAAGTGCTTCTTAAATCACAGGAATACTGATGGAGTTCAGAGCCATTTTCATGAGTCTGTAGAACCCTTGGAAGAAGGAGAAATGTTTTCTAGTTTTACTGCTCTTCCTCTTCCTTTTTATCTTTCAGTATAAAGTTGGGAATTTTGATAAGTTGGAATTTCTACCCACTTCCCTGTTCTTTCTCATGAAAGAATGTATGTGGGGAAAGAGATTTCATCTGGGTTTTGGACAGGAAGAATCAGGAGTAAGGATCTACAACAGGGAGTTGGTATCACATTCAGCTTCTTCATGCTTCCTATGCCATTTAAAACATTAGACTTGAAAACCAAGGTGCCATCATCAAAACGTCATGACCTAAGCCATGTCTGTTAATTGGAAATGGCTTATTTTATGCACTTTAAGCAAATACTCATTGTTAGCTTAAAAACACCCCTGCAACTTAAATCCCCCACAAAAACCCTCAAGTTCATTTTAGAATTGAGATAATGAAGTGTGAAGGCTAGGTGAGGTAATGGATGGAATGATAAACAAAAATAAGTGCTTGCTGCAAGCTGTCTTCAAGTGATTCTTGTAAGTTACTTTTAGCTATGTTAAAAAGACTGAAGCTACTGATAAAAGTGTTCTGTCTTTTAAGCAAGCCTTGTACTGCACTTGCCTGCTTCTGCACAGTGTAACATTCACCCGAATTAAAAAAAAAAAGGAAGAAAAAACCCTTCTGGCTCTGCCAGAAAATCAGTTGCGTAGTGACTCAAAATCAGAAGAGCTGCTTCAGTGTGCCTGTAATAAAGTATGTAAACTGGGGCAGGATTCCCCAGTTTCTATGGTAGTGTCATATTAGCAAAAATCCTGTTATTTTTCCTGTCCTTGCGAAACTTGTAAACCAGAACTGCTGAACTCTTCCTTTGGATTCTGAGTTATGCAATGCATAGTGACGCTCTTCTGTATTCTTAGGTCTGTGTCCCAATGCAGACAGTAGGAGTTGGTTACATCCAGGTCCTCCTTTTAAACTTTGTTGCCATTGCATCAGTAGGCCGCTCTCTGTGTTCATTCAGATTTACAGTAGTATGCTGGAGTTCTCCTGTGGTTACATAATAAAGTGTCCATAGGTAGGGATTATAGGAAATACTGGAGGTATCACCTCTGTTTTCTTGAAGAAAAATAATATAGCTGGAAAGAGAAACCTCCTCTTCTTATCAACAAGAGTTGGGAGTGTCCAGAAAAGGCATTCCAAAGGCTTGTAAAAAAGAACAAGTCTTAGAGTGGTGCACACTCTTTCACTGCCCTGCCCCTCTCCCCTGTAGAACACTGACATGGTTTTTGCTAAAATTTGCTATGATACTTTTAAGAGAGAGTAAGAGGGAGTTTTTGTTTTTCATTGCTTTTTGTAAGTGAAAAGCTCTAATTACTGCTGCTTAGGATATGTATTTACTGTGTTCAAGGACCTGTTAGTTTAATCAGAAGTGTATTTAAGTTTAGCTCTGTTTTGCAAGTGTAGTGTTGCTTTACAGAGAAACACTGGAGATTCCAGGGAAGTGATCAGCTGTCAGAGTGGATGTCAGAATTGTTTACAGGGGAGAGTGCTAGGTTTGGTTTTTTGTGGTGTTTTTTTTTTTTTTTTTTTTTTTTTTTTTTTTTTTTTTTGTTTGGTTTGTTTTGGTTTGGTTTGGTTTTTTTTATAAATTTCTTAGCATTACAGGGAAAATATGCCAGGAAAACCTTTAGGTTTCTATTACATATAGGTCTTGCTAATTATTGCATATATAGTAAGAAGCAATTAATCATTGCAGGTTTACCTCACTGTACTGCTGTAGTTTTGCAGCAGCCTATGTGTGGCAAAGAAACAATTGTATTTTAATTCCCTCTCCCCTCAGTTAGTGTTGAGGATTGTGGAAATTGTTAATCTAATGTACAGTTTGATAATTCAGTACTGTCAAAAAAATTGCTTTTGAAATCATGTTAAAAGAGAGTATGGCTTTGGATTTAACATATTCTACAGATTTTGAAGAGTCAACTGAAATTTACTGAGCTGCTTGTGTTACTTTATAATGGCTTTTGACTAAAATAAAGTAATGACTAAAATTGGAGTGAAGCATCTGTTTAACAAAGCAGATTACGTTCTTTGGTTTTTATTAATCACCACTTTTCTTTTCATTGGAGTGTATTAGATATGCTTATGTTCTGCTTTAAGTGGCTAGCATCTGAGCATACTTAAATGTAACCAGTTCAAAGCCTGAAGACTTTTTTCCAAATAAAATTATCTGTTACACCGTAGGAAAATCTCTTGATTTGTCTTATGTGTAAATGGCATGGAGAATGCAAATACATATTAGTAACTGACCACTCAAGTTGTTCAAACAGCATAGAATTACTCCTATCTACTTTGATTCCATTAGGATTTTAGGCTTATTTTGCAGGAAATTGTATTGAAGATAGAAGAAAGCAGTTTAAAAACTGATGAGAGGAGGAAGTCAGATTCTAAAGATAAGCAGCAAAATAATTGATTTATGCATTTAAGTATCTTCACCTTGCAGCCTGAAGTGGGCAGAGGAGAGCTCTCATCTGTGCTTCTGTGAGCATAGATGGTAGTAAACAGGATACTCTGCACACATTTCTCATTACTGGGGTTTTTAATCCAGATCTTTTGCTATAACCTCTAAATGGAGCAGGAGATTAGCAGAAGAATCCTTTGAAAAAGGAGAAACTAAAAACTTCTATCTGTTCCTCATATAGGTGGGTGAAAAATATAAGAGAACTTTGGATTGTATATGCATTTCAAGGTAGCCAGCACTTTCTTACTATAAATCAAATCAAATGAGTTGTAGTTTTAGAATGGGCTAAAGTAAACAGGAAAGATAAAGTTGATAATCTGTAAAATTGCACAATATGCTTTGGCATTAGAACTGAAAAAATAATACTTGTCCAGCTTTGAAATAGAGTGCTGTTGTAGTTCTTGAAAAATTCAGAAATGCTTTTTTTGTTTGTTGTTTGTAAGGATGAAGTATAACTGCTGAACAGATCATGATACCTTAGTCTTGAAAACTGACCTTGTTTTTACAAACCGGTGTACCAAAATTATGTATGCAATCCTCTCTTGAATTTCCTGGCATCTATGATGTTTGTAAACATAACAATTTATAAAATTATGTTTGTAAACATAACAATTAAAAAGCAGAATAAAATACAAGAGGAAAGCTCAATAGAAGATGAAGAGTAATAGGATTGGCAAACTTCCCTTTCTCCCTCAGGTTAGAAGTGTGGAAGCTGCTTATTCTAAAATTTCACTTCCCTTTTTTCCTATATTCTTGGCACAATTTATTTTCCACTTCCAGCTATCTTTGTACAGTGTAATCTTTTTAAAAAATGGTCGCTTTTCTTACTTAGTATCTGAAAAGATTTTGGGGTTAAAAAAGGAAAGAAGAAAAGATGTGTTTTGACTTCAAGATGCCAGTTACAAGGACAGGAAAATCTCAGTTAGTATTGAAAATCTGGTGGAAGACTGATATCTATGTGTCAGTCCAAAATAAAATAAATCTCTGGCTGAATGTCTTGTAAGAGATTGCTTGACAAAATGTTGTCATGGGATAGTGAATTAAACTGCATTGTTAAGGGAATAGCTATGGGAAAGAAAACTATTTTGAATCTTAGTTCATAACATGATAAGTCTTCTGATAGTGAACTGACAAAATCTTTAGGTAGTGAAATTATTTACTGAGTAATGAAAGTTGAACCTTCAGATGGAAGTAACAGTGGGTAGTGTAATATTTTGTGATAGGTACATTTTTTGTGTTAACATAGGGGACGTAATGTGTATTGTAAAGAGTAGCTACAACTATTCATCAAAATAAGGTCTAATGAAGTATTTGGTAACAAGAACCAAACATAGTTAAGAGTTGTTTTATGGCAATGTCCCATCAGGAATGGAGTAAAAAACTAAATGTTAGAATGTATTCAGAATGTAACATATATGAACTTATGTGCTATTTTTATATTACTTACATAAGCATATTTATTACTATTCTATAGTAAATGGTTTTGGGAATCTCCCAAATCTTTTACAAATGAGCTGTTGGGTTTCTTAGTTGTTTGCACTCAGTCTTTGATCAGGAAAATATAACTGATTTAGGAGAAAACCATCAGAGGAGTACAGCTTCTTTGCAAATAAAATGAAAAATGTTGTTTATTTTTAGCATTAAAGTGGAGAGGCCTCTAGCAGAGGCCCACAGAACCCTAAATATTAAATATATTAAATGCAAATATAACTTTCAGCCTATGCTTTTAATCCTGTGTCATACAACTAAACAAAGAGATGTTTGAGCACACTTTGAAAAGTTGAGGAGGGTAGTCTATCAAGAAGTAATTCTTACACAATTCAGTTGAGATTGACTGATGTATGATTCAAAATAAGGAATAAATAATTATACAAACAAGGAGGAAATCCATTGCTAAGAAATAGGGATTTTAATAAAAAAGATCATACAGATTATACTTTAGTGCATAAACTAAATGCATTTTAAAATACTTTCTAAGAGCAAGTTAATCAAGACTGCCCACTGTAGCCCTTTTTTGGTTATAGTTTGTTTATGTTTTGGTTTGGTTTTTTTTGAATATAACTGTCAGGGACAGCCTACTTTCAGATTTGGTCGCTGTTCTTGTCTGTTTTGTATAAATCTTTCGTGCTGGTTGCTTCCGTTTCAAAGCTTTAAAGGCCATAAGAAATCAAAATTGATTAAATAAATCTTTATTTTATTTACATTGGGCTGCTTTTCCTGCATGTTTGAACATCTTGTGTTTCAATCCCTCCCTGATAACAGACGGGAACTAGGAACATTTTTCCAGATGTTTAGTGACACTCCACAGCTTAAAAACGGTGTTAAAGGTTGATATAGAAGATGTAGGAATAAACTAAAGAATAAAACAGACAACGTCATCATGCCACTGTTTATGTGCACAGTGCATTCCTAGCTTGAGTGAATGCTTTGTGTATTTTTTCAACTTTTCCATGTTCTGCCTTGTCTTGAAAGCTGTATAGTACAACTGGAGAAGGCACAAAAAAGGACAGCGAGAGGAGGAGAGATTCATATGGAAGACTTAGAGAATGACTAAGGGTTTTTAATACTCTTCAGGCTGAAGGCCTGTGTGTTGACCATACCATGCTAGTGTGTGTTTTGTGGGTAAAGAATGTTGGAGATGCTTTTCTCTTACTTGTCTTTCCTCTAATATCTACCCTCACAAGTCCCTCGAAAATCAACCTGAATTAGAGAATAACTTCGACATCCTTCAGTGGGAAGCGGGTCTTCCTGTGCACTTTTTGTAGCACCTGGTTTCAAGGCAGTGTTGCTCTCAAGAATAAGCTGTTAATAATTTTAAGTTTTATAACTTAGTGAAAAGCTAGAAAGGATACTGACCTTTGTGAAAGTGTGTTTTCTTTGACTGTTGCTTTTATAATGATGTGTTAAACTTAATATGCAAGGTATTATTGTGGTCTAGTATTGGCTCTTGAGAAGTCAAACTTTGGGCTGTTCTGGTGTTTTATTAATTTTTATGTTCTCAACTTGCGATTTTTTTTGTAGTTAAATTTTGGGATCAGATTAACTCAGACTAAAATTGGATTGGAAAATAATTAGCAGAAACAGGCAACTCTGTTTTAAGAAGTGAGGATTACTTATCAGCTTAGAGCCTTGGTAAAGATCAGGTTGAATTCTCTAGCACTGTAGAGGCTGAAGGGCTATTTTTGAAAAAGTAAGCGACAATACTTGGCTGAATGCTCTCAGGTAGCAATAGGTAAGATCAGAGGTAAGATTAGTACAGTCTGTGACTGTAAGTAGGACAGACATGTTTTAGTGTTTTAACACTGCTGAGATTGACAGCTGGAAAGAGCCTGCATAGCACTTTTAAAAAATCAAATATTCAGAGAAAAGAGAGTGAGAACATGCAGTGAATTCTACTTATACCTCTTTGAGCTATTTTTTGAGATAAAGTTACTGGTGAGAGGTGGATCACATCAAGTGTCTTACTGACAAAAATTGTGCAAAACCCTTTCTACCACTTTCTCATAACACTGAGTAGGCTTCTCTTCCTCTCTTTGAATTGTTGTTTTTTATGACTTACCAAAACAATGGAGAAGCTGGGAAACTATTTTGTGGAGCAGTAATAATGTATTTCCCCATTACTGGTATTCCTTAGTCACCTTTTTTCATATCCCATTAAAAAATAGGGGGGGGATGTAACAGTAATAGCAGCACTCTCGGTTAACATCTTTAAAGTTGTTTCATGTTTGTTAATTTTGCTGTGGCTGCAGTAGAGATGTGTTTACACCAGTCAAAGCTATTATAACTAATAAGGTGGTGCTGACAAGCGCAAATTCCTGTGAGTGGATTTTATAAGCTATCTGGGCACTCTTGGTATGTGCTCAGGCTCTCTGCCTGTTTGGAAGCTCATGCTTCTCCATTTTCCATGTAGTTAAAATAGGTTACCTATATAGTTTAATATGGAAGTGCCTATATGTAACTAGGGGGTAAAGTTTTCTGTTTCCAGTGTAGGTACACTAAAATCTGCCCGTATTTTAACAATCTTAATATATTGCTGTACATTGCTCTTGATGCAAGTCTGATGAGCTATAATTTATACCAAGCATTAGGATTATCCATAACAGAAGATAGCCCAGAAAGGCTTGTGTAGCTAGCATATTACATGTTCTCGCAGATATGAGAACTATTCAGCTAAATATTAGAATTAAGGTGAAAATATTCTTCCCTGATTTCTTGACATGTGTGTTGACCTTTAATTACCATTGTTCTGTTCAAGCAGCCTGGAAGTTTTTTACTCTGTTTGTTTCACTTTGTATGTGTTTTTATCTGTACCACACAGAGGAGGCATTGTGGAATTTTTCATTATTTGACATTGTGGTAGGACCTAGAAATGTCATTGTGATTAAGATTCGCAAGCAATGCATACTGTAAATATTTTCATGAAAGTTGCTCTGTAGCACTGGAACTAGGTTCCATACAGACTTTTCTTACAATTCTTTTCTTCATGTGCTGTTCTAGACCTTTCTTACTTGTAGTAAAAAAGGCACTATGCAGTGCTGCAGCTCCAACTGATCTGAATCAGTCTGAATCAGCTTTCTGTGGTGTTTGTGTAGATTTTGAGTCAGGCAGCGTAGAGAGCTTGAGCTCATGCTGCAGCCCTTTGCTCAGCAAGCACATGAAATTGTCTCTTTTGCTATTGAACTTTGTGAAACTCATGGGAACTTAGTGTTTCACAAGATATTACTTCTCAGTTTATTTTAAGTGAATCTGGTGTTGAACAGATTCACTTAGAGAGATGGAGATGAAAGGAAAAGGGGGAAGAGACAGGTGGTCAGTATGAGTCATGCATTTGATGTTTGCTTGGGAAAATGAGGCTGAACAGGTCCAAGTATAAGGCAGAATAGAACAGGCAGATGTGTGCAGTGGAACTGATGCCTTTAGAGACTACCTAGAACAGAGGCTAGACAGTGTTAAAGGAATAAAGTATTTATTAAAAGGCCTTCAGAGGATACACCTTGGGCAGTACAAGAGCCCGGCCGTGACTACACCCCAAGACAGACGGCAGGTCACATGTTTTCACACTTTTATAAGTTTTGGTCCATTTATATTGGGGCTAATTGTCCAATTACAGCTTCAGGTCATGAAGTCCCATCCTCCCAGATTACTCTCCTCAACTCGCTGCTGTTTACACTTTTTGGGCGCGTAGCTGCAACAGTGTCCTTGGTTCTCAGGCTGGAAAAGGATTGTTTTGTCTAACTAAACTGTGAAGAGAACTAACACTTTTTATGAAGTTCAGAATTATGTACTAGAGCAGTATCTGGAAAATATGAAAGCTGAAACTTAGGGCATCAGAATCATAGTCATTTGTCTGGACCTCTTGCTAAACACTTGGAAATACAGTTTTCTGTGAACTTCTGTAATAGTACTATATTTTTTCTTAGACCCTTATACGAGGCTGGTAACATGTTAGAGATAATGCATAGATCAATTCTGCAGCATTTGTAGCAATGGTCAGTGCTTGAAAAATGCAGAAAATATTGTTTGTATATAGCTTGCTCTCCATATCAATGGCAATAGATTAAGATTTGGTTTCTGAGATGGAGGGGCAGAAAATGCATGTAGCTTGGCTTAAGAAAGATAAATACAGTAATATTTATATCAGACCCAGTGTGAAGAATGTTAGAATTTTTCCAAAGGAGAAGTAGAGAGCATGACTTATGAGGAGCAGCTCAGGATACTATGTTGTTTCAGCTTAGAGAAGATAAAACATAGAGGTGACGTCATTGCTGTCTACAACTTCCTTATGATGGGGAACAGATAAGGAGGTGCTGATCTTCTGGTGTCCAGTGATAGGAGGTGAGGGAATTGCTTAAAACTGTTCTGGTTTGGCTGGTTGATAAGAAGTTCTCTGCTGAATCATGGAATGGTATATGTTGGAAAGGATCTCAAAAGCGGGGTCAAGCACTGGAACAAGTTCCCCAGAGAAGTGGTCATGGTGCCAAGCTGTCAGACTGCAGGAATAAAATAGAGTACAATATTTCAATTGGCAGGTACCTACAATGATAATCTAGTCCACCTGCCTGTGCAGTTCAGGGCTGACAGCAAGGTAACTATGTTGTTAAGGGCATTGTCTGAATGTCTCTTATACCCTGACAGGCCTGGGGCATAGACCACCTCTCTAAAAAAACCTGTTACAGTATTTGACCACCTTGTCAGTGAAGAAATACTTTCTGATGTCAGTTCTGAGCTTTCCCTGATTCAATGTTGAACCATTCCTACATGTCCTGTCACTAAATAACCTGCAGAGGAGATTAGTGCCTCCCTCCCCAGTTTCCAATCAGCAGATGTGCTACTGGTGCATTCAACTCCAGTATCCAGATCATTGATATAAATATTGAACAGGACTGGCCCTGGAACTGAGCCTTGAAGAACACCACTGGGACAGGTCACCAGTCAGATGTAGTCTCATTTGGTACAACCCTTTGATTTCTACCCTTTAGACAATCCTTCACTGAGCATATCATGAACCTGCTCATCCCATAGCTGGGCAACTTGTCCGGAAGGATGTTGTGAGGAACGGTATCAAAATCCTTGCTAAAATCCAGAACTATATCTGCCACCTTCCCTTCATCCACAAGGTCAGTGGCCTTATGCTAGAAGGATATAAAATTAAACAGGATCATTTCATGATCACAGCTGCCAAGACAAGCTATTCACAAATAGCAAGTCTGGGAGGGCATCTTTTCTAGCTGGCTCACTCAGTACCTATGACAAGAAGTTACCTCCTACAGACTTCAAGAATTTCCCAGATTTCCACATCACAGTGGTATGGTGCTCCTGGTTGATATTAATTGAAATCTTTTGTAAGGGCAAGGGCTACAAATTCAGGAGTTTCCCCTGAATTGCCTAGAGAATAATTCACCAATGATTATATCCTGGCTGGCGTATCAGTTGTAGGCACCCACTGCAACAACTCCTTTTTTTCCATTCCCCTAATCCTCTCTCAGGGGCTCTCAATCACATCATCATTAACTGTAAGGGCTGTGGAATCAAACCCTCCCTCACATACAGAGCAATTCATCCACCTTACCTGCTCTGCCTATTGCTCCTGAACAGCCTGTAGCCCTCTATCCCAGTGCTCCAGCCATGGGACTCATTCCACCAAGTGTTACAAGCACCAATAATATCATAGCCCTGGGAACTGACCAATCCATCCTGTTCATGAAGCATTCAGACTGCTCTTAGATACATTCTTTAACTTTTATGTTCCACTGTGTGGAGTCAGGAATTGGATGGGCTGATCATCAGGGGTTTCTTCCATCTCTGTGTTTTAAGAAGTTACAGTTTGCTTTCCAGTTCAGTTCTCTGTTGGTCTGCTGCAGGGTTGGCAACTTGGAACTTAGTAACAAAATGTTTATGATGTATCAGGGACGTTGAAGTATTTCTGTAGAAGCGGTTGTTTTACTGTGGAGGAGAAGTAATGTCTTACTGTCAAGGCCTCACAAACCAGGGAGGAGGAGAGTGCTGAAGCTGAAATTCTGCTTCTGTGAAAACAGATCCTGAGGAAGCCACTACTGTTTCTATACCCATCAATATGTACTGTGGGCTTGGCAAAAAGATGAGAAATTAAATGCTCCTATATCCCTGACTATTCTGGCTGGTCTGAAGATTTACTCCTAAAAGTATCTTAATGAAAACAGAAACTATGACGATATTCTCATTACTTTCTTCTCATTTGTTTTGCTGGAGTACTAATTAATAAATTTGGGTCATTTTCCAGAACCTCTCAGCCTCAAGTAATACTCATTTTTTGAGGGAATACTTGTAAGCTGTTGTTAGATATAGGAGTGAGGGATATGGTCAGTTGAAGATGGTGTTGATAGTACTTTTGAGTTTTAACAGGAGAAGCAAAACATTCTGCTGGCAGAAGATATCTGGGGGTCCTGGTGGACATGAGGTGGAACATGATGCAGGAATATGCCATGGGAGCAAAGAGGGTGACTGGTTCCTAGGCTGGATCAGACAAAGAATCTCCATCAGGTCGAGGGAGGTGGTCCTTCCCTTTTATTCAGCTCTGGTGATGAGGCTGCACCTGGAGTGCTGTGCCCAGTACTGGCTCCTCAGTACAAAGGAGACATGGATGTGCTGGAGAGAGTTTAATTAAGGGCCATCAAGACGATTAAAGCACCGGAGCACCTCTACTTTTAAAACAAGATTCCAATATTCAGTATTAGCATAGAATATGTCCTACAGTTATAAATGTTTTGAACAATACATTTCACTGTCCTTTCAGGTTTTCCAGATCAGTTTCTATGGGTAATATTTATGTGCCTGATGGAATACTTATTTTTTTAACATACATATTTTAAACTCATTAATACCTAAGGAATTGGAGAAACTATTAGTAAGAAGTAAGTACTAAAGGAATTTGAAGGAGTCTTATGATCTTGATAAGTAGTTATTCTGTTAAATAGTTTCAAGTTGTTAGCTTTGCATTGTTATAAACTATCTTATATTTCTATTTAAGGTAGAGACCTACTTTTCAGTCCATAAGTATTTGTCTGACTCAAGTTTAGTAGTAGGTACCACATAAAATAATCTGTTGCTCAACAAATGATGGTCTTTACTGCAATCCTGTCCTAGAAGTACTGTCACTGTGTGTTTCCACTGTGTGAGAAGTAAAATCAGTGCTCTTAGCATTATTTTAAATGATTGGGAAAAACTGATTTCCATTTCTAATATTTTCTAAGCTATTAAACAATGACTTAAGCTACTATTTGTAATACTTTTACAAATGGTGCTCCATAGGTGAGGAGACTGTTCAGTACTACTCACTGCATCTTATGTATTTGCTGGCTAATTATTAAACTTACTCTAAGCTTTATGATTCTGAATACATCTTGTACCATCTTTTGCATTCAGTTTGAGCATAGAACTATTGCTTAAATTGTTTTCATGGGGATTCTAAAAGTTAATTTTTCCTTCATTGAGCATACTGTCACATAAGTTAGTATTTATAATATTTGAGGTTCTTTAGCTTCATGCATAATTTTAAGATGTAGTTAGAAAACCTGATGGTAAGCGTGCATGCTACTTTGTTCCATTCTTAAATATTTTATATTTTGTAACACATGGCTTTCATGTGTATTTTTGTGTTGAGTAGTTAAAATATCTCCCAGAAAAAATTTTAAATTATATAGGTATAAAATGCAAAGAAAAAAAATATACATAGGACTGAAATTTAAAGGTAGTGAAGTTGAAAACAACAAGAAAGTAAGGGGTTTAAAAAACGGGAAGTGTTTCAATTCATGCAGATAAAAAGGTATGGGAATTGGCTGCTTTGGGCAAAAGCAGAATACCAGAAGACATGGAACTTGGTTTAGTGTGTGGAAAAAAAAAAGCAACATTTCAGTGTCATATAAGTAGATCTATTAAGTTAAATTGAAAGAATCCAAGACTTTCAGGGTAAGGCATCCAGATTAGAAATCAGAGGTTAGAGCTGTTTGTGTAACTTGAACTTTGCTTTTCTCTCACATGTCTAGCAGGAGTCACACACTGAAGCACTATTTACTGGGCTTTGCCACTGGACCATTTCTTTCAGTGTATCTGTGAGAATGACAAAAAACCAACCTGCTGCTTGATGGTGCTTCATTAGTCCATAGTTCTTGTTCAATTAATTTACTTAATTTCAATTTACTGAAGCATGTCAAGGCTTTTATTTGACATTGAAAAAAAATCTCTTGAAAGTTTTTGCAACTTCTAGTAATTTTAAATGGGACTTATTTCCTGCTTAACTATTACAATGTGTTCTTTTACAGCTATATATACCCTTTTTAAAGGCCTTGCCAGCTAGAAAGATGTGTAACGTGAAATAATTAAAACAATAGTGTAGCTAGGCAATATTTTCCTTTTCTTAAAGTTTGTTCCTATGTTCAAACAATTTGTTTCCTTAAGAGTGAGTTTAACAGAGTGCATATGTGAAAGAGTTATTCTAAGTGGCTGAAGCATGTCAAGGTGCCATTTTGCCAGCTTTATGAGTATTTTAAATTCTGGCATTCTATTGAAAGGAATCAAACCAGCAAATATTTTCATAAAGTGTATAATATGTCCATGAATATAGCTTTTTACTGGAAGGTAATGTTCACAGGAGTAAGGTTGTTTTTTCTTCCCACCCTTCCCCCATACACCAATTAATTGCTGATTAATTCAAGCTAATACCTTGGCTTACATGATGTCTTGTCTGTATCCCTAGTCCATTTCAGCTAAACCAAGATTTGTATTGGGCTTCACTGTGTATTTCTGGTTACCATATATTTGTTCAGAAAAGGGAATGAAACTGTGGACATTCTGAATTGGCCTGTAACATTAAATCTTAAAGAGAAAGAGAACATCTGAAATGGAGGAGGAGAGGTGAAATTTTTGTGAAGAACAAATTAGTTTTGTCTTCATGTTCTGAAAAGGCTCTACTGGTGTTTGTGGAAGACATCTCTTACTTATTAGTATTTCCATTGCTTCTTAAAGTGGCTTTTGGTTTGTGGTAAGGTTTGTGGCATTTGAGGAAAGAAACCTCTAAGTTCTCTATTTGTAAATATTACTATGTGTAAATATTACTGTAATTTAAACTTTTGATGATCAAAGCTATCCATACAGGGAATGCCAAGTCTTAGATTTCAGTTTTTTTGTTAGTGTTGCAGAGGACAAGAAGAATTTAGAGATTACTCTACTATCCTGCTCAGTGTAAGAAAGGCCAACACATATTTGGGTGTACAGATGTTTCTCCAGCTCTGTTTCAGATCTGGTTTCTGTTTGTGCGTATCAAATTACTGAGCTGAAAGTTTCCTGATGGCAAAGGGAGAAACCCTTCATTTTTAAAATGATACTAGAGTTACCTGTTCTCTCTGGAAGTAATACAATTTTGGTTCTTTTTTTAAAAAAACCCAGTTAATTAGACGTGTTCAATTAGCTGTGGCAAAATCATCACCATTTTTATTGTTGATAGTGAAATGGACTTTTCAATCAGAATTGTGTTGAATAAAAATTCTGGATTTTGAAAGTCTTAATGGAAAGAAATTGATTAAGAAACTTACTTGCATCTGACATAAGAAAAGACATTTTTTACTTTTTTTTATTCTTTTTATTTTTACATCAAGAAATTTGTTTCCGGCCTGCACTTGCTGATTTTCATCAGCATGGTAACTCCCTTCCCGCCACCCCAGCCTTGTTTCCTTGGTGTAAGAAGAGGGCCTGGAGGCAGGACTGGAAGTGTGGATGATTTCCTATGCTTCCCAACAACGTGGAACAACTGTCTTTTCCTGAAAGAGGCTCACACAGGGTTGCTTTCTCATGGGCAGAGTTTCCCTACAATCTCTCCTTCCCATACCTCACACTCAGAAGATCAGAACAGCTACAGTACAGAGGTCCTGACCCCTACAGCCTCCTGAAATCACTGTTCACTTCTCCAACTTTAGCATTAATTGACCATTTTACATAAATGAATTAAAGTGGAAGAAAAAAAAATTGTTTTAGTGGAAGAAAAGAATCGCTGTTTTCTGTGATGGGATTTTCCTTATGTTGTGCAATGATATCACAGGTAATTGGACCATACTGTCTTGGTACTTTTTTTGTTTGTCTTATTCCTAGCTTGACTCTTGCGGTATCATATGAGTAAGGAAGTGGTTTTCTCTCTTGTTGGATGTACTCTTTTATGTCTGATTGCCTTGGTTCTTCATGAAATATCTCCTCAATTACTGGTTCACAGCATCAGGTGATTTATAAATGTGTGTTTGCTGCTCCAGTGATAGCTTCTAACTTTAAGATTTACAAGAAATACTTGCACCAGGTGCACTCATTACCAAATGAGTAATGCAATTTAGAATGTGCCTGCTTAAATTCTATGAATAAGTAATTATTCTACTAATGACTGAAAAATAAATAAATGAAATATTTGCTGGTTTTATTCTCTTTGATTTCTGATGTTTTAATAGCATTTTGAGGTTTAGAGAGTATTGTTCACAGAAGCGTAAATTTTATAAATGTTCTTGTTAACAAGACTGACTTCCATAAAATTGTTGATTCACATGAATTAGGAAATGATCCTTTAATTCTTTTAATAGACTATTATGTTGTCCATTTCATGGTTTTGCTTGGGTCTTACTTTGTCCTAATTGATCTGTAGTTACCCAAAATAATATATACAACTGAAGTAATATTAAGGTATCAGCTGTAGGAGTTAATGACTAGATTGTACTCTTCCAGTTGATGTAGCAGTTATTTATGGTGAGGGTGGTTTAGACAGAAGGGTTGTGATCACTGTGGTCTTCATGGGGCCCTCCAGAGTCTCTCTGTGAATTTTTGTTGTCCAGGAATTTTGTGGCTGGGGGTGGTATTTGTGTGTGTTGATGAAACAGTTCTGAAAGTAAAGCTTCACATCCTTTAGACCATGAAGTTTAACCTAGAGCTTGAATAAAGAGGTGTAGGAACTTCATATTTGGGAATGTGTGGTGATTGTACCCCTGTCAGAATTAATTCCCTGATTTTTCAGGAAGATTATAGCTACAAAGATGGTGACTCTTACATTGCTGTATGTAACCCTCTTTTTAAGATTATGTAAAGATAACCTCAAAGATTTTAACCCTTAAACAACACATTCAGGAGCCAAACTGGGCATTTATTTTGAGAGACAAGAAAAAGTGATTTAGGGATGAGGAAAAAAAACTTTGTCCATGATGCAAGAAAACAGTAAATAGTGCCCCTATGACAAGTGTTCCCTTGTCCTTTAGTGGTAAGGGCTTGCATTATTTGAAATATGACTTTTAAAATTGTTTCGTTAAAAAAATCCTCATCTTTCAGTGTTTCTTCACCGTTTGTTTTTCTTTCTCATGAAGACTTTTTTGCAAATTAATCAAGAAAATACAGGTATTTTGATTTTGATGTTACTCTGGATGTGAAAACTACTCAGTCCTCCTAATGAGTATTTTCACTTCACTTTGTCTAGTTGCCATCCCATGCATTTCTGCAGATCAGACAATGTGTTTAGTTGAAATTTTGTTTATTTTTGGCCATGTGGATATGATTTCTTCTGGCTCATCAAGATGGGAGGTTGCTAGTCCTTGAAACTTTCGCATTTTCAGTGTCAGAAAAATCTCTACTAGAACTTTCAGAAATCTTCCTCAGCTTACAAAAGGTTTTACTTCTAAAAAACAAAAAAAAATTGTGGTAGTCTCATCTTCATGTGAGTTTGTCAGTTCTTTTGTGACTTCTTAATTGTCCCTGCTTAGTTTCATTCAGTATATGCGTGGTCTCTCTGCAGCAGCCTTGCTCCCAGAAGCCTGAGATTTTTGAAAACATTTATGTCAACACTATTTACTTCCAGTCTTTGTTAATTCTGGACTGCTCTTTCATGGTCTATTATCTCAGGAGAGCTTTTCATGTCTTTTTCTTGAGTATGGCAATCTGTACTAGTACCTTACAAAATGTCAATAATACTGTTTTTGTCGGCACTGCAAACAGTTCCTGAGATAGAGTTCTTGTCCAGTGTCTCACCTCGCCTCTGCCCCCTGCCATGTCTGCATCAGTCTTTTTCCTGTCAAAGGTTGAAGGGCCAAATTTTGGATTATGCTTCTCTTTTTCAATTGTGCAGCAGCATTTGTCGTGTGTTCAGACCAGCCTTTAGGGACTAATAGGCATTCAAAGTTCTAGATAAAATTGCTCATCTTGTACAATGTAGTTTGGCTGACTTTTCTTCTTGAAGGCTTTGTTTACCTGGAGTAAAAACATGTTTGATTGGAAGTGAGCATGACCCAGTGTGCATCAGGCAGTGAAAACTCTGGTTTGTTTTTTTAAATATTAACGTTAGAGTAGCTTTTTGGATCTTGAATGAAAATGACAAACATTGTCATGTGAGCAGGCTGTCTCCTGAATGAACCAACCTGCATCTGGGCTGATTAGGCAATAACCTGTTAATTTAAAAATGTCAGTAACTGAGTTTGGATAGTTAGTTATGAAAATAATTGATGACTGAGGCCTTAAATAAATTTAATGTTTCCTTTCTCCTTAATTCCTGACCAGTTCTTGATTTCTAATGAGTTAAGAAAGGATGAGTGGGCTGCAGCTGTTAGAATCTTTGGAACATGATGAAAACAGTCAGTTGAACTAATTTGCTCTGTTCAGTAAAGCCCTGTTCAGTATAAACTATGACACAAAACTTTGTATATTGTTGGTAAAAACCTATGTTTATTTTTAAAAATTTAAATGTTTTTTTTAAACTTTCATATATTTTAGTGTGTTTTTCTAAATTGTATTTGACATGCATGTCAGTATTTTGTTTACAACATACTGGAAGTGTGAAACTGTAATTCTTGCTGTGTAAATGCACCTAAGTGTACCATATTAAGAATATAAAGGCAAGACTATAAAATAGATTTGTATTATGAAAGGATGTTAATTCAACAGGGTCAGAACAGAACATCAGGGGACTGTTGTTGTGGGCTGCAGTCATGCAGTTACAGCCCCTTAGCCAACCCCAACCCTAACTTTCTTTCATCTCCATCAGCTATTGAGATCTCCCTCACAGTGCAATAATTTCTCCCAGGCATTGTGGTGCATTTTTTCCTTCAAGAGGAAAGATGCAAAGCTAAGTGTAGTGAATTCTCATTTCCCTGTTATCAGAAGATTGGCATCGTGTTTGCCAAATTCAGTTAGCAGCTTAGTAGCTAGCAGAACCAGAAGCTCAGGTTTGGGCAGGTGGCATTACTTGCAGGTAAATCAACACGTGAAGTCTGAGGAGATGATACAATGAACTGTCTATCTAAGGATTCTGACACAATTTTTTATTTATTTTGCTTTGTGCATCCTTGATGTAAAGTTAAAAAAAGCACAAAGCTGTTCCAACCAACCAAATAAAAACCAAAATCTCCCCAGCATTTTAGATCTATGCAGGCTAAACAGTTGGAGGAAAGAAACAATCATAATTTGTCATTTGCAGAAGTATGTCTAGACTAGTTTTTTAGTGTATGTTTAGAACTAGATTGTAGATCTTGGCTTCTTGTGAAGAATTTGAATTTATTTGCCTCAGAATTGTTTGAATGTATTGCTTTTGTGACGTTTTCCATATCAGTGGCCTCCAAAGTTAGATGTAGAAGACCATCCAGTGAAATGTGGGAAGAAAATCTAGGACTTACATTTTACCCGAAAAATAAGAAAGAAATTAAGCTATATTTAGTATACATATTGACACTGGCGCCTTCTGTAGGTCTGTATGTCGGATGGTCCTGTGTCACATTTGGTTTGTGAGATGTCCTGAAGACAAATTTAGTATTCTACAGTATGATGTGGTCACAGTAGCACCTTCATTTGTTCATTCACTTCCAGTGTATTGTAATGGATGCAGTTTACTTATGCCCAGTTAGGAGGATTTTTGGATTACGATATTTAGTTTGTACTAAACAAACCCTCACAAAATGGGCAAGTGGCTTAAAAAAATTCCTGCAAATAGACCATGGATTGAAGATAATACTAGTAATGTGAATAATAAGAATATGGCAGGGCTGATGCTTCTTCTACTCCTAGCACAAGCTCTTGGTCAGATATATTATGAGACAAAACCATTGGCATTTAGATCTGGCAAGAAGTCAGCCAAAACAATTTGGTTTATCAAGAATGGTATTTCAAATATGGATGTACATCCGCTATTGGAAATTATGAACATTGTTTCTTGAAGTATCAGCTAATGATAGTATGAAGCCATCCACCATTAGCAAGGCATTTAAAAACTAAGCACCTAGAACATGAAGACAAACATCTGAAGTTTTTTTTTAGCGATGTTAAAGTCATGCTATACTCAATCCAAGACTTTACAAGATTTCACTAGATCATTAGAAGCCTCTTTTGAGACTTCTCAGTAGCAGAAGACACAGATACTGTTAGGGAAACATTTCATCTTCCTGTGGTAGTATAAATGTCTGAAATAATATGTGGCAAACCGTGTGGTGACAAGCTAAAACACATTCTTTTGTCAGCAGATACTGTTGGAAGATGTCTGGAAAATATTGCCAGAGTTCTGAAGAAATAAATATCAGAAAAAATTACAGAGTGGGAAAGGCTTGCTGTACAGACAGTTGGATGAAAGTATAGGTGTTTGTGGTGTGGCTTGACTTAGGGTAATTGCTAGATTCTGTGTCCATAATGAAATTCACAAAGAACTAAGTCACTAGGGAAAGATGTACCAGACAAGACACATTCTTAAGCATAAATTCTAAACAGTGTCTTCTTTTATATCAGCATTTTTTTTAAATGGAAAAACTGTACGAACTGTTACTTTCATACAGTTGGGGTGGCTGATTTGACCGAAATAAAAAAGGTTTTTGGCTAAGCTTACAAGTTGAGCACCACTTGCAGGATTCATTTACCACATCATGCATAGGCAAGCAACAAGGAAGTTGGACCCATAAGTGCACAAAGTGCTGCAGGATGTCATAATTGTGGTTCATTGTGTGAAAACAAACCCTTAAATAGTAGAGTATTTAAAATAACCTGTAATGACACTGGGCGTGACCAGGAATATCTTGTGTACTGTGCAGGGGATCACTAGTTATCATGGCAAAGTGCTTAGAAGGGTTGTAAAGCTTGAAGATTAATTACGTGTTTTATCTCACAAAAAGACACGTGTTACAAATTTCCTGACCTGTTTGGTGATAACAGTCAGCAGTATTCTGACTATCAGTTATTTTCAAAAAAATGAAGACACTTAAAGCACTTTCCCTTGAAGGTGAAGATGGTATTTTAGCAAGCAAGAAACCTTTTGCTTTTTGAAATAAACTGATGCTATGGAGAAAGCATTTTGAAAAGTTTCCTTGTGTGATTTTTGTTGCTAGAAAAGAGGTGTCATCTGTAAAACCTTCCATATTTGTATGCTTAAACTTGGAAGCAGAATTTCATTATCGGCATAACAGTCTTCCGAATTAAGAGTTTCAGAATCTGAAAATTTGTTAAAAGTATAAAAATGCAACGCCTTCCATTGGTTCGCAATGTGATTGATAACAGAGAAGATGGAAATTTACTGGCCAAATTTCAAGAAAAACCTTTGCGTAATTAGTGGATGGAGATGCAAAATGAGTGTGAAGGTGATGCACTTTGATTTGGATGTACATATCTTCATAAATTGTGTTTTCCAGCTGTGACAGCCAAAAAACTGAATTTAAAACTAGACCTTCAAATCACTGTGTTACAAAGTTTTAAGTCAACATTTTTAAAAATGCTGAAGCACATTCAATCACATGGCTCTCACAAAAAAAAAAAATATTTTAGTAAGAGCAAAAGGGTTTTTTTATCATTAAAATTCTTTATTTTTTATTTCATCTTCATCTCATACTTTTTAATTTCTGATTTTATATGTTGTAATATATACAGAGTGTATTAGTAAAGTGGTACATATATTTAATTTATAAATAAATACATAGATATTGGGGGTGTGTACTCAAAATTTTCTTACTTACAGAGGTGCATGATCAAAAAGGTTTGGTGACAGCTCTTCCCATATTGTTGTTGAAACCAATTGTGTTCACAGAAGTAAATATGTGGAAGTTCATCCAGATCAGGGAAAGTCTATTTTACACGTATATATTCTTTCCTGTGAAAAGTAGTTGTCTGATAGAAACAGAATGTTTTATTTCTAGCTATGTTTCAGGTGTAATAATTCAGGTGGATAGGAGTGATGCTGTGTGTGTGCTGGGATCCCCAGCTGGGTTCTGACACACTCGCTTTTAGTTGCTGAGTGGTGAGGTGGGGTGTCCTTGTAAAGTGCTTCCTGTCTCAATAGATGAGGGAAGTGATTTGTGGGTGGACAGCAGTGGGACAGAAAGCTGGTGGCAAATCTAGGCACAGAATGCAAACTATTTGTCTGAATTGCTCTTGTTGCTTGAGTGTATTGTTCTGGTGACAGCATGATTTTCAAGCATGTAAATATTTCAAATATTTTGTTCATTTGAAGTTGTTGGTGCTCAGCTTATCTGAAATTAGACCATAAGTATGTCTTCTAGAGAGAATTATTGATATATCTCAGCTGAATTTCTATTCTTGCCTTACATAGTTGTTCTAAACTATGTAAATATATATGTTACTGAAGCATCTTGGCATCCTTAGAGGTGTAACGTGGGACAAATTTCCAAAGTGATTTCTTTTTTTAACTGCTGTTATGAAATAATGTGTTCTGCTCTGCCTAAATAATATTTGGTGGCTTCTTGATTAGTTGAACATTTTATTTAATAGCTGTAGCTAACATGCAGAGATAAGTACTTTTTAATAAGCTGTCTGTTTGCTTTTTTTAGGCTGAAGCCTAAACCTCTGACATGGCCACAGCCTCACCAAGATCTGATGCAAGTCACAACCGTAATGGAAGATTACAGATGCAAGTAACAGGCAAGTAGTGATTTGCATGATAGAGATTTTACAGGAAAACATATGTATTCTACAAAAGCAGTCCTGGAAGTGAGTGTAAAAATGAACTAATTAATATTTTAATTAATGGTATGAATGTTACAGTTAATAACGTGACTATAATATATGTAGATGATTTCAAGCTAAATAGAGATTATACGGTGAGTTGCATGACAGGGTTTAATAAATCTTCAAAATAAAAAATAAAAGAAGGTATTCTCTACAACAGTACAGACAATTGCAAGAAATTTTGCTTGAGAACAAGTAGTTAATGACATGTATTCTGAAGAGCGAACATATATCACTGAAATTCTAGGAAAATGATTGGTGGTTGTAATGAACCCCAAGCTGAAAATGGGTACAACATTTAAGTGAGGGTGGAGAACTGGACAAGATCACAAAATCTTCTATCCCTTCAGAAGATTAAGTTCTTTTATTACATATCAGGTAAATATTTGTAGAATATAATATCCTTAGTGCCACAGGTTGGACTAAACAGACATATGTAGTTTAGTAGGGACCTTTGGTGATTCCCTAATCCACTCTTCTGATGAAGGCAGGGCTACCTTTGAAGTTGGATCAGGTTGCTCATTATATTGTCCAGCTGAATTTTCAGTATCTCAAAGGCTGTAGATGACCAGCTTTCCTTGTGATAAGCCATGTTACTCTGAATGTTTTTCCTTCTAACCAGTTGCAATTTACTATGTTGTCTCTTGTGACTGTTTACTTTTGTTCCTTTTGCTCTGCTAGTTCTCACAGTTTGAGGCAGAAATCAGCCATCACAGTATCTGTGTCAGGGAAACACAGTAGGCTACAAAGAGTCCTGGAAATTTCTGATTGTGCTGGGGATGCTTTTTCAGTAGATGTTGAACAGGCCAAGTAGATTATCCATTTTGCTACTGATGGACAAGAACTGGTCAAAGATGTGGCAATTGTTGTCAGTCTTAGCTACTCTCTCTGTGGGATAGTAGAGCAGAACTGAGACTTCCTTGTAGTCTCAAGATAAGCAAAGTGCATCTTAGTAAACAAGTTTGAAGCTAATTGTGACAGTGTTGCAGCTGTTAAAAGTGAAAATGTTACCAGCACATAAATAAGATACAGTACATATATACACCTATCATAAATATATATATATGTGTATTTATGTGTATAACTATTATTTTACCACTGATAACTAACTTGAACTTTCCAGGGATTTTGAGAAATGAGGGAATGCTGAAGTAAAAATGGATGCATAGCCAATACTATATTAAGGCTATCCTGAACAAAATTTGGAAAAGACATGAATAAGGTATCATGTCTTAATAAAGGCTGCATCTAAAGAAAGATGCGTCTTGCTGGATGATCCAAAGATGGCCAGGTTATCTGAGAAAAAATATGTTGTTGAAGAGTCTCCCAAATTGATATTTTATGAAATTAGATAAGAGAGGAACCTCAAAAATTATTAACCTTATGTAAGGAGCACATTACTCAATAATGTGATGAATCATCAAAACTAGCAATAACTAACAGCAGAGATGCAGCCACCTATAGATTGAATATATATATATATATATAACTGTAAATTTACTTACACAAATGACCTTTAATTTCAGATCTGTGTATACAGAAATAGTAATTTTCTAACCTGTGCTGAGCTGCTCCTTATGTACATAGTCTTGTATTTTTCTGGTACTGGGACCTATTTTGACTTCAAGAAATCTGGGTCAGGGGTCAAATGGGAAGAAGTCTTTATAACATTTGTGATTAGTTTTCCGAAGGTTTAGTTCTCTAAACCTAGTCTTTAATGCAAGATCAGAGGAATGAATGCCAGTGGCAGTATCGTAGGGAAAGTAGTGGGAGACAGAGGAGTGTGGGAACATAGTATTGCTGACCTACACTGCATATTTATGTGCAGTTTTGTTGAGTTTCTTTGCTGTAGAAGCTAGACTTATATTTCAAGAACTATACTTAAAAAACACTTTCATAAAGGCAGCAAGTATCACAGACTCATTTTGCAAACAAGGAATTCATATGGAGTGGTGACTTGTTTGAGTTTGGACAGATACAGCGTGTTGTAGGCATGTTTTGACATCAGTATTTGTTCAAATATTCTTGGTGGGATCTTGTCTTGTTAGTTCTTTTGGAAGTCTTGCTGGTATTATTACTAATTAATAGGTTTTTTTTTTTTAGAGGATATCCTAACCAAAAGATGATAATGGTCTCCTTTTATGTCTGGG
The DNA here is from genome assembly GCA_013397075.1 of Rhabdornis inornatus. Taxonomy (NCBI): domain Eukaryota; kingdom Metazoa; phylum Chordata; class Aves; order Passeriformes; family Rhabdornithidae; genus Rhabdornis; species Rhabdornis inornatus. The sequence goes on from VWZS01003783.1 coordinate 31,205, forward strand.
GACTCAAAACTTACTAACTTGAAACATAATCAGATAAAAGAGGGGAAATTGAAAGGAAGCTTGAATATCATTACTAAATATCTGTATTTTAATAGATATTGTATTTTCCTGTGGAAAGAAAATTCTGGAGGAAAATGTGGAAGAAGTAGAGGTTGTCAAAGCTTAAAAATATATCATGATTTCAGATGGAAAAATATGACTTGTGTGTGGAATTACAGTTTCAGTTTTCTATATTCCAGCTTTCATCATTATCAGGCTGCAGTTCACTTTTATGACTCATGATGCATTACTAAGACTGGACTTTCCAAATGTGAAGGAGTTTGCACCTTTTATTTGAAACCAAGTATAAGTCCATGGCTAGTGCCTTTAGAATCTTGGGTGGTTACATCCCACTAACTTTTAAATGACTAATGTATATGTCTCAGAATACTGCAGTCCAGAAATATGTCTCTCAGTTTAGTAAAATTCCATGTTGAATTAGCAAGTACCAGAAAGGAAAGGAACAGGGAAGAATTATTTCCAAATGGCTGAAAATGCTCAGCTCTGTTTTAGTATGTAAGTGGAGGGAACAAGAATTACACTGAAGCAAGGGAGGAATTAGAGAGAAGGAACAGCCAGCAGGTAGATATAGCTGAGAGTCCATTCTTGTGGTCTTTTCAAGACACCATCTGCCTGAAATAGAATTTAAAATCTTGGCAGTTGCTGTTGGTTTTTATAGTGACTTCCTCAGCTGGGCATGGAAGAAGGAGAACAGATGTATGTTCAGGAGCACAGAGGAACTCACCAGTGATGTAGAGGTGAAAATAGCTTATTTGGTCAGTGGTGCTTCTTAGTTTTTGAATATTTACCTGAAACCTATGAGGTCATCTGCAAAGCTGTGTAAATTGGGGAAATCTAAGAGTCGGTTTCTTAATTTTGACAAACTGATGTATAAATCCACAAATTCAACCATGCAGTAATACAAGCAAAGAGATGAAACTCTGTATACAGGTTTTGCTATGCAGGGACATTTTGAAATAGGTGTGAGCTGCATCAGCTTGCATAACAATATATAACTAAAAAGTAAAGTCTGTCCCTCAGATGCATCATCAGATCTATCATACTTAGGCGTTTGTCAGTTAAGGGAAAAATAGGGAGAACAATGAGAAAATAAGCCTACGTAATTATGCTGTCTCTACAACCAGTCCTGCCAGTATGTGGGGAAAAGAGTGTGTGACACTTGGTTTCAACTATCTGGCAAAGCAACTTTTGAAAATAAAAGTTACCATTTTTGCATTGACTTCTTTCTGTTCAGCAGAAGTAGAGAAGGTGAGGAAAAACACTGCCATGTGAAATATTTCATACCGTGTGTAGGCAGTACATTTTCTGTTTTTCAGCAACAGTGTGCTGTTATAGATAAAGCAATGTATTTTATTAGTTTCTAGTGCCAAACTGAAACGGAAAAAGAATTGGTTTGGAACAACTTTCTACACGGAATTAACTGCAGATGGAGAAATTAAGAAAACAGCAAAATCAAGTAGTTCTTCAAATCCCAAATGGGATGAGCAGCTGACGGTGTAAGTAAATTTTTTGGTTGTTTGATACTATTTATTAGACAGACATTGCAGGCAAATATTTACTAAGCTTGGCTGCCTACATAGTTTGCTCTGGCTGTTGATGTCTGAATGCAGACATAAGTTGGTATTTATCTCAAATGATTTTTTTTTCTGAATCCTTACATGTTTTGAGAGTGTTTTTCCTACAGTGTGTTACTTGCGTACAGTGGCTGTACATGATATAGTCTTGATATTTGTTTGAACTGTGTTAAGCACAAGTTGCTAGAAAGACTTACTAATTGTAACCATGTAATTCTCAACTTTAGAAGGAAAAAAAGTCTTAACTGGATAAGTAATAGTTATGAGGAAGGTCACTTCTTCCTTTGAATTTCCCATTGAGGGGATATGCACACAAAAACTGCAAAGTTACCTTGCAACTTACCCTGATGTTTGACCATTTTAATCTTCTTGTGGTTTAGTTTGGTTTAGCTGTGCTAAACCTGTGTGTATACCTGAATAGGACTCTGTGAAGAACTGGCAATCTTGAACTTGGTTAGAATGTTTTATTCGCAAGCAAGATTGTATTGGTTCAGGCTTGGGTCTGGAAACAGCACAGCTCCTATCAAGTGGCATTGAGCCTGGGCCAGTGCATTTCACAGAATCTGACATGTCTGTGTGCAATAGCCAGCTTTGTTAGCAGTAGGAATCATGCTGGATTCCAGTAACAGTGCTGGAGAATGGGGGGTGGTACATCTTTGGGGAGCTCTTTGCTTGGGAACACTTACTTACTCCAGACCTGGTCTGAAGCAAGTAGGTATTCCTGTGCCTCATTTCTTGGTATTTCAGATTTAGTGAATTTATTAGCCCTTTGCAATGTTGCAAAAGAGAATAATGTAGTCTTGGACCTGAGGATGATTTCCAGGATCAAGAACTAGAACAAGTACAGAGGTATCAGTATATTCACAGAGACCTGAATTTCTCTTCAGGAGGCAGGCTTGATTTGGCAGGATTTGATGATCTGATAGAAATGAGGTAAATTGCAGTGCATAATAAAGGCAGACTCATTTCATAATGAGTATTGCTTACTTAGGGTTTTACCCTTACATCTATTTTTAAGGTATTCTGGCCCCCTCTTCCCCTGGCTATTGGAATGGTATTTGAAGTTAAGTGACGTCTTTGGCCTACCAAATTCCCCTCACTTCTGTGGGTCAGGAATAGATTTGTGTGTGTAGGTCTTGGTGATATTTTACTTTACTTTGTTGCGCTGCTCTTCTACTAAGACTTCCCTTAGAAGGCAGCTTATTCAAAATGCAAAAATATATTTGCTTGTGTTTCAGAAAAAATGGTCCACCTTGTCCAACATGTTCAAGTGACTGTAGAGCTAGTCCTGTTGTTGGGAGGGTGGGGCTTGTTTTTGTTATTATTTTCATCATTGCTGATATAACTTTCTATATATATTAGGTCAATACTGATGAATTTTGGCCTTTTACTTTTTGCAATGAAGTACTTCTCCCGTTTTTCACAGCCAAGAGCACCTTTGCAGTACTAAACCCTGTATAACAAAACTTACTCTCCAGGACCTAGCATAGCTTGAGCAGGGGAGAGGTAAATGCCAAGGCTTGTCATAATATTACTGCAATTGGGTCCTTTACCTTTCTGCTTCCGTCCAGTTTTTACTTTAGCTTCATCATTTGAATTTTCCCCTCTGATTTCTGTGAGTATGCCGTATGGGTTTTATATATATTTGTGGATTCACAAAAAATGTTTATCAGCACTTCCATAGCAGGCTGATACCTGTTGAGTGGGTTCTCCTTGCTTGCAAATAGATGCTTCATTGCTTTTTCCTTTATTAATAAATATATAGTATTTTTCTTTTCAGTGACAAATATACTTCCCACCTTTTTCTCCACATTTAATAATGTAAGTTTTTAGCTAGAGCTCTGAAGGAATAGGGGAAATAAGCCTTTCATAAATAAAGATATGTTTGATATAACTGAGATTTGAGCTGAGTGTAGGTTATTCTGATACTTCTCAAATTCCTTATGCTATCATAGTAATGCACTTTAAGTTTGATCCTAAGCGTAAATATCATAGTGTTCTCAGTTCTTAATTAAAAATTTCCCCTTGCAATAAAAAATTTCACTTTGGTAGTATCAAGAAATACAATGAGAAAGTGAATAAAGTTCAAATACTCCTAATAACAACAATGAATTCTTAAAAATTTGTATATATTTTTAAAAAAATTTATTTTATATGCAGGAATGTGACTCCACAGACTACGCTGGAATTTAGAGTGTGGAGCCATCACACTTTAAAAGCAGATGCTTTATTAGGAAGAGCCACTGTAGACTTGAGACAAGCTTTGGAAGTACACAATAGAAAATGTAAGTTATCATGAAGGATATTTTGAATAAAGTAAAATTACTATTACTAATCTATATATCAAACCGGCAACTGAACTACTAACTCTACGTGTAATTACAACTGACTTCCAGTTGATATCTTTACTTGTCTCTTTAGAGATGTCTGTGCTATTGAGAGCATTACATTTTAAATGTAACAATGGGATATAATACTTTTGAAACAAACAGTAGAGTATTAGTTGCTGAAAATTAAGTAAAAACAGAAGTTATTAAATTCAATGTTTTGTAGCAGGCTAGTAACTAGTTTGGTAGAAGATCTGTTTTACATTTGGTAACAAAAAAAAATTTAAACTTTAATAAAGGCCATGTAATTTTTCATGTTTTCCTTCTCTGGAGTCACTAATAGAAAGGCTAGATATTTGTCATAATTTAGCTGCCCAGAGAGCAGTAGAAAACATTGATTAATGAAACAATTGTGATCTTCCTTTTAGTACATTAGAGATTCTTTGTTCTATGTAACTTCTAATATTAAATACTTTTAATAGAATGTATCTAATTTTTTTTTTGCAATTTTTTTTCTTTAGTACAACAAGATGGTGAATCCACACTTTAAATTCCACTCCAGAGTGGCAGTAGAATTCCAGCTAAACCAATCTTAACCTTTCTCACAAGTTATATATATAAACCTGAGGTGACTGTTTAGAAAGTTGGGGGGAAAGGAGAACAAAAAAAAGCTAATTTTTTCTGATTCTTAGAGAAAATTGAAACAGAATCCAAAATTAAGTGGGACTTCTTCAACAGTATTGTAACGATTCAGCAGTAAACTTCATAGTTAAGCAGAACATTTTCTTTTTAAATAAGAAAACTGTATCAGAAGAAACTGGGTTTATAATAATGTTAGCCACAAAAAAGTAGTTAACTATTTTGTTAGAAATTGTTAAAATGTTAATATTTTATTACTGTATGTCCAGGGGAGGTTGGATCTAACAACTTCACAAATTCTTTCAGGATATGATTGACTGAGTTTGCTGTACATTGCACCAAAAGTAATTTATGTGCAATGTTTCTTATTTGGGCAAGTCAGTAGTTAGACACTTACTGGTATACCTAAGAATTCCGTGTAGAATAATCTGATCGGTATCCTTCATTCATTTAATTATTGATGCCTATTCTAAAATGTAGCACTTGAAAGGCTCTTTGCTGATGAATATGGAATGGGAAGTCTTCTAAATGCAGAAACTTTAGAATTAATTTGGTTACTTTTCCTGCTAAACACTACGAGTATTAAATTGCTGCTTACACACCTCAGAGTTTTCTTGCCAGCTCAATTGAACTACAGCCAACAGTTGATCTGGTTTAGGAAGATGACCTGTTAAAATAGCAGAAGTTAAACCAATCACCCTCTACAAAAATTAAAAATGTGTTAAATAAAAAGATCAGTGGTAGGTTAATTTCTTCTCTTCTTTGAGATGGTACTTGTTTCCAAAATGCATATTGCTAAATCAGTAATCCTGTTGATTTAGGAGCTTTGTGCTTACTGCAGAGATTTAAAGTCCCTTAAAATCCATTGCAACACAGCAGTGTGTGTCTGCTGTGTCTCAAACCTGCCCTTTCAAAGAATAGCTTGGGGGTATCTGGCAATAGCTTATGGCAGCCTCCCTTGTTTTCATCTTTATTGTTCACTCGTGCTGCATGCTAAGAATGAAAAAAAAAAAAAAAATGGAAATGCTAGTTTAATGCGTAGAAGTCCCCAGTTTAAATTTAACTTGGAATGCTATCATATGGAGGGAAATATGATGGCGTATCTTTAAAAACTAATCTTTTAATCTGAGAGCACAAATACTAAAAGGTCTTAACCATTTTAACCTGATTAATGTGAACTCCTAGCTAACTGTGTTTGGATTTATGACATGTAGGTTTAACTGTTGTAGTAGTTGATTTAGAGAGAATTATGTATCATCTCCAGCATGTTTTACCTCTGTCTCTCTATATATGTCTCTCTACAAATGTGTGTATTGCTTGTCAGTCAGATTGAATTATTTTACTGCACCATCAGTTATTTCAAATTTTCTTTCAGTGAAAATAGTTTCTGATTTAACTTTTGGTTACCTGAGGTACCCTCTTTTACTGTTTAATCCTTGGAGTTGCAGTCTATGAAAATGCTAGTAGAGATTTATTAAAAATAGTTTTAGAATTGAGGGAGGACTCTATGCAGTCTGCATTTACTTCTTCCTCAAAGAGATGTTTTCTTCAGTGGTCTTTTAGAATTAGTTTTGCTAATTCTGAAAGGTGCTATGAAACGTGAATATAGGCTCTGGTTGTAAAATGAAGTTCCCAGTGACTTTTAATATTTGGATGTGTGGTTCAGAAGTTGTTTGACTTTAAGCCATCACATGTTATGTAAGTAGTGCATAATTTCCAAAGGGCTTAATGGAAATGGCAGACCTGGGAAATCATTAACAACAAAGTACTGAATCCACATGGATTCTTTAGCATACCTATATAATATACTATGTAAAAAGACAGTTCTTTTTTAAAGTAAAGTGTGCATTTATGCCAGCAGGTGTAAATATATACAGCTCCATAGTGATTTCTGCTTTGATTTGAATATCTCTGATGTTAATTTTTGTAGAACTAAATGCATATATCACATTTGTGTGTTGAAGGTCTCTTTTAATATTATTTAGAATTTAATTTTTCCTTTACCCCTTCTTTCCTTCTCATCTCCTACCCACCCCAACTCCATTTTTAGTGGAGAAGGTAAAAGAACAGTTGAAACTCTCTTTGGAAAACAAGAGTGGCATGGTGCACACAGGTGAACTGACAGTTGTGCTAGATGGTTTGGTGGTTGAACAAGAATCTCTTACAAATCTCAGTTCATCAGCAACCAGTAAGTTAAAATTATCAAGTCAGATGATAATATTTGGATTAAAATTTCAAACAGATACAATAGAATTATTTCTGTTGAATTTGTTTCTTGCTGTTCAGTAGAAGTTCAGCAAAATGGCGAGGCTGTACATGAAAGCAGAGATGCTTCAGCAAGAAGTTCATCCAGGTTGGAATTTTTTTTTGTGTTTTATGCAATATGAAGCGTATTAGCAAATTTATCAGTTGTAATGTTCGGGTTGTTTGTGTTTTGGTGGGGTTTTTTTAATGTTTATTTATTTTTTTTTAATGATTTTGAAGATGAGAGATTTCAGCTGCTGAGGTCTAAATTATGTTGCCACAGTTTTTAGAAATATTATTTGTTTGATAATTACATAATTTAGTTCAACTGATTGGAAATCTATAGAATGCTGCAGCAGAAATTAGGGGAGCAGTATCTCAGTGTATTTTTTTGTACTTACTCAATTTATTTTCTTTTGCTGCTTAAGAACCATTTCTATTAATGTCTACCAGCTTTTTGCAATGTAGCACCTGAATGGAAGTAAAAGGAAAAAAAAGCCTGAATTACTTCCCCCTCAGCCTTTTTAAGGTCATGATCAGGAACTTAAGAGACTTGTATTGAGTTTCACAAGCAATATTTGTAACACTGAGGCCAAGGCCTGTTTCCTCCTGAAGTGACAAGAAAGACATTCAGACCAATTAAGAGCTTCATTCTTGGCTTCTCTACCATTATAACACGCTCAAGGACTGGCTGGAGAGAAGTAGGAATAGATTTTTTTGCAGCTTATCTCTAGTAAGACAAACAGGTCAATTCAGATCAATTTAATGTTACTGGTCTGCTCAGTTACCTTGTGTGAACCCATTTCTGTTTCAGTTATTGACTGGAGTGAAAAAACATCCAGTTGCTATGCATTTGAGTGACTGGAACATGTTTGTCCTTGTATGCTTGACTTGATTATTTTTTTGAATTTATGGATGTTTGTCTCTCTGCCCCAATGGGTGCTTAAGATAAGGGAGTGAGAGTAAAAAGTTGCTTCTGATTTTTCTTTTTTGAAAGGTTTGGGACTGCTAAAAGTGATTTGAAATACATCTGCATACCACTATGAAACAGTAGTAACAATAATTTGTTTTCATTCAGCTATTATTGCTGGAGATAATCTCTTGCTGGGATCCTGCTCTTGGTGTTGATATTTTAAATTACTGCAGTTCTCTACACAACTATCCAGCAGTTTTGATTTACAGTTTTAAAATTAAGAGATGAAGAAAAGTTTTAAAGTAGCTTCTCTGCATGTCTTTAGGAGGTAAATTGAATTTGTAGTCCAGAGCTGAAAAGGGATAATACTTCAATTCTCTGTTTATACTGCTCCTTTGGAGCTGGGTAAGGTAGCATGGTAATGCTGCTTCTTCCCTTCTTACTCCACACAGTTGGATTTCTAACTGTTCTCACATTTTTTGTCATCTGCATAATTTCAGTATTTAACCTCTAAGAGATTTAAGTGAAAAAACAGTGTACTGCTATAACTGAACGAAACTTTCCATTCACAAGCCCTTAAAGTGCATTTATTTGCATGTGGCCTTGTAAACACAGAGCTGCCTGTGTGTGTTTGTCCTCACAATGCCCCATCCTTCCAATGCATAGAGATACTCATCTTATTTTCCTTTTACTGAGGGAGAATTTTGTTGCTATCTTAGGAGTATTTTTAGTGATATGACTAATAAAACCAGTTCTTCTTCTTGCTTAATGAGCGAAAAAGCTTTCCTGCTCATAGCTGCACTTTGGAAGGGTCCCTAAGGCCATTTTGGAAGATGCAGCAGGTGCATCAGTCTGTTCAATTCAATTCTACTATGTCATTAAAAGTAAAAGAGAAAGTGAAAATGGGAACTCTTACCTGTTTTAAGTATCTGAAGTCCTCAAAAGTGATTCTTGCTTTTTTCTTTACAGTCAAGTGCGAGACCAAAACAATTATCTAGGCTGCAAACACCAAGATATAATGCTATAAACAGCTGTGAATTTACCAACGTTCCTTTGTTTCTATAGCATAGTTTAGTGTACTGTGTAGTTGCATAACTGTTTAACATGTTGCTTGTGATAACCTAAAATCATCTTTTATTTTTACCAAGATCTGCTTGTGACATTTCTAATGGGATAGACAATCAAGTACCTTCCAGCTCTGTAGTACAGAATACGATCTGTGTAGAAGCTGTTAATGGAGACAGCACACCATCTCCTAATCATGTTGCAGCCAGACCCAAAAATACACCAGTACCAAAACCACTCGAAGCTCAGCCTGTCAACAGCACTGGTAAGAATGGGAGAATGTGTTCCATGAGGCTTTTTTATCTAGTTGTATCTCAATTTGAGCTACTTTTTCTATAATTTTTTTTTTTTTGCAATTCAAAAGGACTGAAAGGATGTGTCTTGAATTTATAACCTTGTGTGTCCACTTCTGTAATTTTTTTTGCAGTAGACCCATTCTTAAGTATACTAAGTTTCACACTTTATCATAAGTTCTTTTCTCTGATGAAGAAAGATTAAAGTGTCCAAAATCTTCTGTTTTTCTGTCCCAGATGATGAAACCATATTACTGTTCGTCTGGAGGAAAAATCAGATTTCCTTCACAATTAATTTGAGTAACTATGGTTAAATTTTTCCTGACATTACATAAATCTGATTTAGGCAGGGAACTGATGGGCTCTGAGATGTGTTGCAGACTTTCTGTGCATTCAATTTTTTTCAAAAATTCCATTTAAAAACAGGTAGTGGCAAATATTGAATTTAATTTTCCTCTTAAACACAAAAACATTGATTCTGACTTCAGTTCACTTTTGATTCAGTGACAGTAGTGAAAAAGAAGAGTTTTTTGATTTTTGTTCCTCTGGCATCTAATAATGACTGCTTTCTAAGCCCTTTGTCTTTTCTCAGCTGTTTGAGGGAGATTACAGTGATAGCAGAGAGAAAAGACAACTGTAAATAGAAATAGGCAAGTTGTTACTAAATGGGAGAACAGAGATTGTCAAACTCTCTGTAATACAGTGAAAAATATTGGTATGGTTGGAAGATAAGAAACAATTATGAACTTTAAAAATTAATAATTAAATTAGGTCTTCTCTGAAGCTTTTCTCTATTTGGAGAACTTTAATTTGATTCCCCTCTCTCTTCAGCTGAAGGCTAGAGGGCATATATATTATTAAGGCATTGCTCCCTTTTTCTTCAACAGCAGAGAGGGCCATTTGAAATCTGTATTAGGATAGGGTAATTGAAAAATAATTGATTTGTTCAAGTGGTAATATTGATGAAATCATTCTGAGCTTGCACTGAAGCATTGATGTAGGAGTAATCAACTACTGTATCAGTGGGTGAAGATGTTTTTAAGGCAAGGCATAAAACAGATCTCTGGCATTTTTTGATGACAGTTTTTTTCCCACTGTTGTGCTTTAGCAGGATCGTAATTTTATGTGATGTTGCCAGAAATGCTGGTTTTAGGCATAATTGGTGAAGTAGTCATCTGATGTAATGTTTTATATCTGTGTTTTGGAGATGAACTTACTAATAAAGCAGATGATTTTTCCATTATTTTGCTTCTAACTTTATTATGTAATCCTAGTCACTCTTTCATGTGGATGAGTTGAATTTTTTTAATGGAAGTTGAAATTTCAGTTGGCTTTTTTCTTGTGTAAGTTAAGTTGCTGCTAGTTTGAGCAGAAATTTGAAGATGAAGATGAAACTTGATAAAATTGTTCATAGTTTTCATGTCATGCTGAAACAATATAAAATCTTGGTATATCTTAATGTAGTTAATTTCTTTTGTGCCATCTGGAAGCAGTGTTGTGTTACCCTGGAAAAGTTTTGTTCAAAAAGTAGTGCCTTTATAGAACTTAAAAATCTGTTGCCTGTAAAGTCATGCTTATCATTATGCATATCAAGAAAATTCATATGGTGCAGTGATAATTCCTTAAAGAAACTGACTTTCCAATTTAAATTCTGATGACAGAATTAAACAAGTGAGCTCTTTAAAATAATGAAACAACATTTTATAGGCGCTAGTGTAGGATTTAATTTTGCAAATGTGTATAAAAAGGTTAAGAGTATAGAATTATATTAGTTTCAGTCCTTAGCATGGTAAGGTGATAATATATTGTAAGGTAAGAAAATTGCTTGAAGCATGTGTTGCATGTCCTTAGTCCTGTATAAAATTGTTGCAACTCTAAACAGGTACAACCTACTAAGTATAAATAGAATTGTCACTGTATGATGTTGATTTAATGGTGCAGAAAATGAAGGTTTTAATAAGTGTCCTACAGACTGCTGTACCTGATGTCACTTGTCTAAGTTAGATGAGATCTTGATGTGCTGAGAGACTGTTCTGTAAAGCTTCGTAGATGATTGGTGTGTTGTTGGCCAAGTGGGCTTGGGACTAATAAAGCCTTCTTAGCACCCTTTGCCAGCTAAATCCATGCCTACTTTAAACCTTTTATGAGATTGTGCTTGCTTCAGTTTGATGGTGTTTTTATTGTTCTTCAAAAGATTTGCTTTGTGATTCTAAAGTAATTTTCTTCAGTCATTGAACTATGTAAGTTGTGTTAGCCAATAATAGTTTTTGTATTTTAATCCCTCTTTTGGAGGGGGATTTTTTTTTTCCAAGTCACACACAGGTGTAGGGTTAACTGTAGGGCTCTTTACCTTAGCTCTGAAAAAGGAAGAAAATTATCTGTAGGAAATGCCTCTTAGTTTTCCAAATCTCGTAATCTCTTAATATTTTTTTTCGTGCCGTGCTGACCAAGATTCTTTTTTGAACTTCAGTGAACTTCAGTGTAAGTTCAGAGTTTTAAAAAAGGCTATACAGTTTTGTGGAAAGCAGATGGGTGCCTCTTGCTAATCTAGACTAAGGTGTAACATTGAGTTGACCAAGACATGCAGAAACTAAGAAAAAACTTTATATACACACATATATATATATTTATACATGTCCCTATGTAACAGGGAAGTATAGAAAATGGCTTGCAAACTAAGTTTTAACTGAAGGCAAGAGTGTTATGACTTTTTGTCATCATTGACAACAGTGCTGCTTAAGGCATACAGTTGCAACTTAAATATATTCCTTTCGAGTCATTTACTCCAGAAGTTGGTTATTTGAAAAGTAAATCTCATCATATTCTGATGCACAAATGTTATTTCCCATTTCTCAGTTAATGGTGAGTCATCTGCCTCTGCACCTGAAGCTGGTAATTCCTCTGTCTCCGAGGCTCCAACGGGTTCAGTCGAAGCTCCTGTGTCTTCAGCAGATTGCACTAATGATACAGCAGAACCTCAGTCTGCAACAGAAGCAACTAGTTGTTCTGAAAGCCACACTTCTGCATTACCTGTTGTGTCTGCTGGACTAGAACCTGCAGCTGCAACAGACTGTGCTCAGCCTAGTGCTCGCAACAGCGTAGCAGCAGATGCAGCAAAGCCAAGGGAATCCTCCTCCACGCCAAGTGCATCTGCAGAACCTGTAAGACAGCAGCCTGGTACTGTCAGTACAGAACCTTTGCCACCAGGGTATGTTGTTTTACTTTTAATGCTATCATTTTGTGTCATCTAAATGTGCATATAAAGAAACAGAAACTTAATTCTATACAGGGATTGTCAAATGCAGGTCAGCTAGCTGAGACAGGGTTATTTGATCTAAAATGAGATTTGTACTGCTGCTACAACTGGCTGCTCTTGTCTCAGAAGGTGATAACTGATCTGCTGAGAAAGTATTGTGATCTTAACAGACACCAGATCTTGGGTGTTATGGATGTGAAAACTTTTCATTTGATATTTTCAAACTTATTTGGGCTGTAATTCATTATTCCTTTATTTCTTAGTAGCAGGGACCAACACACAGAGAAGTGAAAATGACTAGTCTATAAATGCTTTTAGGTGCTTGCTGTGTAAGAATGAGTTCATTAATCTAATAGTTAAAGATAAGATTTGATATGTATGTAGGTATGGGCTAAGAAGAGCTAGAATATTTTAATTTTACTAGATTGTTAGAAATTGCTTTAGTAGTCTTAAATACAAAATCAAAAATGTACTTACACATTAAATAAAAGTACAGTACATGCTCAAATATATACAGATAGATAGATCTTAACATTTTTAATATATGCTTTCATGTTGGGGTGAAAAGATACCTTCAGTTCAAGTTAGAAATACTGACTTTTCCGCAATATTGTAAATATTAACTATTTTAGCATTTTCTGATCACAAAAACTGTTTCTTAACCCAAAGCGTATATACCTTGTGTCATTGTAGTTGATCTTGCAGAGAGTCTGTCTTATACCTGCTCCCTGTGAAGAAGGTTCAGTAAGTTATTAGTGACACTTCACTTGAGTTTCTGCAGTTAGAAACAAATGAAAACAAATATTTAAAAGATAAAAGTGTTGTGTATAAATTGTGGAAGAATTAGTTTTTAATTTTCAGATGCTCTGTCCTTCTAGGTGGGAATTCTTTCCACACATTCTTTTTTCAATTAATTACATGCTTTCCCACTGAGGAGAGAGTCATGAGTTCCAGGCATGGCGCACACTATGGCCAACTGTATTTCTTCATCATTCCCTGATCATGTTCCTGTGGGGTTTTTATTTGGTGGTTCCCCACACCCCCCTCCTTCCTCTCCCCTCCACCGTCTTATCATCCCTACCAAATTGAGTCTCCATTATGAATAGCCCTAGGAACTCTGTAAAATGCTACCGTTCCTCTCCTCTCTACTCTTCTTGAAATCTTAACATATAATCTCTTGAATTGCAATGCTCTGCAATAGTGAGGAAATGCACATCCAATCCTATGAGCAGCAGGCCAGGTGTTCTGCCTGCATCTTTAGGAACTAATTAAGTGTTCATGTAAGAAAAATAAATATACATCAGCTGCAGACAAACACTTCAGCTTTTCACCTAATGTTTATCCTAGTTTCCTCACCATTTATACATACTTCTATTGCATTATGGTAGTTCTCAGCATCATGAAACTTCAACTGTTGATAATGTTTGGTCCTAGCTCCATCTCCACGGTAAGATTGTTTTGCAAAATGAAGTAATCCCCAGGGATATCACATATAGAATTTACCAGGATAGGAAATAGAAACACAGGAAAAACAGCTGATAGCACACACTTCAGGTTCAATCTGAAAGATGCTGTTTGTTGGATATAGGGAACAGAGCTTCAAAATGTAAACACTCATTTTTTGAGAGACGTGAACTTGGAAATGAGAAGAATGCATCTCTAAGCACTTCTGGAATGAGGTTATTTTAGCATCCAGGCATTGAGCGGATAATTAATTGACTTTGTTCCCAACTTAAATATAAAAGGAAAATGCTTGTGAATATTGATGGATGCTCATTATGTGCTAAAGCCTTTAAAGAAGTCTTTATGATGATATCAGATAAATAGGAAGTAACTGATCTGTTTTCTGGTGTGAATTTTCTTTGATGTTCGAGAATGGGTTTTGGATCAGGTATTTTCATTCAATGCTAAGGTACTTTTTTGTCTTAGTGGGAAGTCCCACGGAAGTATTTGCACCTTCACTTACATGCAAGTCTCTTTATCTTGAAGGTGGGAGCAAAGAAAGGATCCTCATGGTAGAACCTATTATGTTGATCACAACACACGAACTACAACATGGGAAAGACCACAGCCCCTACCTCCTGGGTAATGTAGACTTTTTGAGTTAAATATGATAAACTTACTATATTTTTGTTTGTTTGTTGCTGGAAACAAACAGCAGCACATCAAAACTGTATTCTGTATCATATATTAAGAAATTCTAGCTTTCATTTACTTATATTAATTGCAGCCATTGTTACAGGAATGATGATACTGGCTGTGTCACTAGTTTTGATTACTTGTTCAAATACAGCTACTAAAGTATTTTGTTCTTCCTTTAAAACTTAAGCATGGAATAATGACTATTTCATCACCTTCATTTAGGTGGCACCGCTAAGTGTAGTGCACTGGTTCCAAACCTCAGATTTCCCAGCAAAGTGTTCTCTGTGGAATCTGCCAACATTACTTGCAGTCACAGGTGTTTACAAAGTTAAAAATGAGGTGACAGACAGCTGAGCAGGCAGTTGCATTAAGTCTGTGTATGTTCATTGTGGTTGTTCATCTACCAATTAAGTTGGGGTGCTTTTGTGTCCTTTAGAAATTGAAATCATGCCTGTGACTCCAGTAGTTCATTCAAGTATCACCTAGGAATTTAGCATAAAGAGAAAATCGATTAGTAACACTACTGAAAGAATTAACTGTTAACATTTGTGTTTCTTGACAGCTGGGAAAGAAGAGTTGATGATCGTGGGAGAGTTTACTATGTGGACCATAACACCAGAACGACAACATGGCAGCGGCCAACGATGGAGTCAGTGAGGAACTTTGAGCAATGGCAATCTCAACGGAATCAACTGCAGGGAGCTATGCAACAATTCAACCAACGATACCTCTATTCGGTAAAGTATACAAAATCTGAAATTAGTACAGAACTATAGGTATACTTTTTGTTCTTTAAAGAAAGGGATTTTGTAACTATTCAACCATATGTGTTAAAAGACCTTTAGCATCAGTAGTTTATATTCTGATTATTTTGAAAAAAGTTGAAAATCATCCTTGAAGGCAGAAAGTACTCCCTTCTTAGTTTGTTTCCCGACAGCAGCTTTGTATACTTCATTTTACATAAGGCTTTTAATGCCAGTAGTAAGAGATACAACTAAAACTGTCCCTTAAACCGAAAAGGAACATAAATGCTGTTCGGGGTTATTTTGAGCATTAAATAACCTTCAAAACTGTTTAGTTTTTGTACTAGTGAAGTCTTTCACTAATATAAATGGCAATTCTTTTGCTTTGAAGGTTATACGACTGGTTCAGCTCTGGAATTTCCGAAATGATTTTCCATTTCTCTTACATACTTGCTTACTTCTGCCTGAAGAAAATATGAATAGCTTCAAAGAGAATATTTGAGTCAGATTTTTGCATCTGTGACTGGATAAATAGGATAGTTGTTTCTTCAGAGTTAAGAATAATGGTGCCTGTATTTCACTATCACTCTAAACAGTGTACTTTAAGAATTGTGCTTGGCTTCTTAAAAAAATTATCTGATCCCAGAAACTTTTTAAGTGATATGCAGCAAAACCAGAGTGTTTTAAAGATGAAACCATTAAAGTACAAGTCTAAAACAGTTTCGTTGTAATAGGACTCTATGCACGTGCAGACCTAAGTTTGAATTTAATGGACTTTGTTCACACACCCCACTGAAGTAAAGGATGCTGCAGTATTACATTTAAAAATTCTCAAATTATTGAATTAGACATTATATCTTGTCACTAGCAATAGCAGAAATGTACATCACCACTAATTTTCTGAACTCCCAGAGCTGTGCATCAAATTCAATTTGTTTTATTCAATTAGAGAAAAGTTGAATGGTCAAGGCTAGAAGGGACCTCTTAAGTTTATTTGGTCCAATGTCCCTCATCAGGAAAGGCCACCTAGAGCCAGCCATCCAGGACTGATGTCTTGTAAGTATCTCCAAGGATGGAGACTCCACAACCCCTCTGGGAAACCTATGCCAGTGCTTGGTCACCCTCCCAGTAAAAAGTGTTTCCTGATGTTTAGAGGGAAGCCCCTGTGTTTCAGTGTGTGCCATTTCCTCTGGTCTTGCCACTGTGAATCAGTGAGAAAAGCCTGGCTCCATCCTTTTTGCACCCTCCTTCAGGTATTGAAACACACTGGTGATTTTCTAATGCAAATCCAAAAACCACAGCTGAAGCACATCAAGCCAAAAATTCTTGCTTGACCAACTTTGTGTACTTGTGTACTACTTTGATCAGTTGCATAAAACATCTGAGAAAACTCTCACTTTTCCAATGCCAGTATTTTTTTTGGGCTAGATTTATTCTTTGGTGAAGAATACATTTCTTAAATTAAATTATGTTACTTCCTTCATTAAAACCTTACTGAAAACCACAGACCCATTCTTTAAAATGTCTTAGAATCAAGAAATGAGTGAGACAGAATAAACCAAAAGGAAGAGAAAAGAAAACTTGACTGTTTCCATCTCTTTAGAATTCTGTTTTCTAAGTATTATATCTGTTTCACAGGTAGAACTCACAGTTTATTGAGAGGGAAATTTGAAATTATTTTGTAGAAGGAGTATTGGGTTTTTTTTTTCACTTTAGTGTGCTTCTGTATACTTTTCTTCTAGAATAGTTTAGGTCAAATTATAGCTACCAAATAATAGCAAATTGTATTTTTGGGAGCTACTTGGGGACTTCTGCAAGGTTACAGTATATTATGAGCTTAGCATGTGTTTTCAAAATAATGTAATCCCTTTTTTTCCTCCCTTTTAGCCTTACTCTATGCTGGTATAATTTTACCCATCCGCATATGAATGCAGCTGCATTAAAAAAAAAGACAATGTTTGAAAATAGCCAAACATCCAGGGAAGTTATCATGTACTGAGGAAGTAAAACCCCCTATGTTGGCAGTAGTCACTGAGCTTGGAAATGTTTATTATGGTAAAACGTGCTCTTAAGCAAAAACTTAGTGCTTATCTGCTGATACATGCTTCCTCAAAACTTGTATGAACTGCACTTCTTTGTACAGGCACTCAAGTTTGCTATGGGAAGGGAAAGGGAGGGTACATTGTGTTGGAAACAAGTGTGCAAAGCATATCTTACTTTCATATAGTCTAAGTTTCTTTGCAAAACCAGATTAAAAATGGCATGATGGGGTTTTTTCTTTTCAGAATGAATCGTCTTCGGGACTAGTTATAGTCTTAGAAAACACTGAGAAAATAATATGAATAATATTTGGCCTAACTGAAAGTCCTCTTGTTTTTAAATAGGCTTCGATGTTGTCAGCAGAAAATGATCCACTTGGGCCTTTACCACCAGGCTGGGGTAAGTTAATTAGCTGTGGATTTCAGGAAATGGCAGTTACAGAAATTTAGAATGCAGTTGTATAGTGGATTTTTTTCTTTTTTTCTCTTCTTTTTAGAAAGAAGAGTGGATTCAAATGATAGGGTGTATTTTGTAAATCATAACACAAAGACAACACAGTGGGAAGACCCTCGAACTCAAGGGTAGGTGTGTATAATGACTGTGTAGATTCAAAAGATCTTGCTTAATTCTTTTATATCGTGATATGGGGGAAAAACCACTGCCTGCAATTTCTTTTGCAGTTTACAAAATGAGGACCCTCTTCCAGAGGGCTGGGAAATCAGATATACCAGAGAAGGTGTCAGATACTTTGTTGATCATAATACAAGAACCACCACCTTCAATGATCCTCGTACTGGGAAATCTTCTGTGTAAGTGAGAAATTAAATATATTTTTGAATGTTTTACCTTGTTTGATAGTGAAATTTTCTCATACTATAAAATGATCTACTCTTTTAGCTGGAATTGAACACTAAATTATGAACACGTTTTTATATTATAAATTTGATATATTTAAAAATTTTATTTGTGACTTTTTCTATGACACATTTTGCTGTACTGCTCTGATGTTCAATAGTTTTTATATGCTTTTGAAATACCAAGATTGTAATAATTTTATAAATAGAGAGGGGCAATAAGGTTAACTAGAATACTGAACTAATGTAACTAATAGTGGCATTTTTAAATTAACAGCAAATGGCCATTAGGAGTATTACTTATAATGATACACACTGTAGCAACAGTAATGTTTAAACAAAGTAGTTCTAAATACTTCTGAAAAAGTATGCAAATTTTCTTTTAAATATTTTGATTAAAAGTAGTGACCCAACCTAGAGTGGCTTTCTTAATGTCTTCTATATGGGTTAGGGTTTACTTCTGACAACATATTAATGACTTATCATTCAGTGAGCCTGTAGAATGTTGCACTAGAAAGTCCTTCATAGTTCCAGAAGCAGCTGAATTTATAAAACCTAACTTAGCAGTCTTTCTCTGAGTGGAGATGATAAATTAGATGTCTCTAATGTGACTTGTAGTTTTTACAGATTTCATAGAGATTTCATATCCCCTTGATCTTTTATCATTTTATCAAATTTGGTAAATTGACTTCCAAAAAAAGAATGGGTGAGGGATGGTAGAAAGGAACACTGGCATTCCAAACCACCAGCTGCATTTGATCATATCTTACAATAACAATTTTTGTGTATTTTTGAAATCTTCATGCTGTTGTTTTGCATTGAAACTAATATTTGATGTCTGCATGCTTAATGTATCTCCAATATGTTTTCTTACAGAAATAAAGGGCCACAGATTGCTTATGAGCGTAGCTTTAGGTGGAAACTTGCTCATTTCCGTTACTTGTGTCAGGTACTGATTTAGTATTTATTTATTTATTTATTTAAACTATATGAGTTTTTACATGTGTATGTGCTGCCTTTTAATGTTATTGCGTTATGATTACAGTCCAATGCACTGCCAAGTCATGTGAAAATCAATGTATCCAGACAGACTTTGTTTGAGGATTCCTTCCAGCAAGTAAGCCTACAAAAATTATTGTGTTTGTTTATCAAGACAGCAGAAGAACAAAAATGGCCATAGCTAGTTCAGACTAATGGTCCTTCAGGCACAGTAATCTTCCCCTGGTATTAGCTAGTGGGGGTTTCTTAGGGAAGACTGTTAGACAAGAAGTATTGTATATAATACTTTACCATGTGATCTTTCATTTTTAGCTGTTTGCAATTGAAATGCTTCTTGAGCTTGAAGTGGTTTCTGAGTATTTTAATAATCCTCAAGGGATTTATCTTCTGTGAGCTTGTCTGTGCTCCTCTTGTGAACTTTTTGCATCTACAGCCTCTTGTGGTAGAGTTCCATAGCTTAACCTACTGTGGCATCAGCCACATTGTATTTGCTTTTCTGATTGCTGTGTGTGTTTAGATACCTTACAATATGTTGTTTTCTCCAGTTAAAATTGATGTCCTGCTTTGTCCTTCAAAGATTAAATCTGTGTAATTGAAGCTTACAGTCCTTGAGCTCTTACAGTCTGCTGCCAATGTATGATGAAAATTCTTGCTCTTGTCAACACAAGACCTCTTGGCAGAGATTCTCTATAAGTAAAAAGTATGAACTTAGTCTAGATTAAATTATTTCTTTAAGTGATTTCTCTAAAATCAAAAATCATATATATCAGGCGAAGTGCCTTTTCACCTATTTTCCTTAAATAATGACTGCCTTAGGAAGAATGTAAGAACAGGATACTCATATAGCAATACTTCTCGGATATTCCTTCCACTTGCTAGTAGTCTGCTGCTCAAGGACTTTAAGTCCAAGTTTGTATTTTTGTGTGTAGTTCATTGATTGCTTGCTCCATGAGATGGTCTACTTGCTTTTCAAATTTGTGTAACATTTGACATACATACAATTTCTGTCTCAACATAAATTAAATTTCAGTGAGTGATGTGGTGACAATCCATAATTTATAACTTATTAATTTATTTTTAATAGATTATGGCATTAAAACCCTATGATTTGAGGAGAAGATTATATGTTATATTTAGAGGAGAAGAAGGGTTGGATTATGGTGGCTTGGCAAGGTAAAAGAAATTTTCTTAAATAGTTTTTCTTTTTTTAATAGCACTCTAGCCTTGATTTCTCTTGCAGTCTGACCCTAGGTACCTTTTTAGTCTCCCTAAATGTATTAAGGATGTGGAACTGGCAGCACTGGCTATTGCTACAGATTATAACTTCACATTGGTAAAACTATGGTCTCAGTTCTTTGACAAAGAGTTTTAAACAATTCATTTAATTCCAATTTAAACATCTTGACAAAGATGTTTAAATTGGAATTAAATGAATTGCTCTGGACTGAGTTATTTCTGAAACTTTCTATCAGAAAGTTCAATTTTCCTAGAAGTGGGGACTATGGGAAAATAAAGTGTTCTGCTTATTTGGAAAAATGGCAAGCAAACACCAGATTGGGGCTGATAAGGACAGAAAGAAAATAAAAGGAGAGTAATGCAGACATGAAGGAACAACAATGTTGGCTCCACTGGAATGTGAAACAGCTGGACTATGGGTTTTTCTAGAATCTGAAGTGGAACTCAGAGGGGAAAAATCTGATAACAGGAAAACCATAGACAAGGTTTCATTTCTTGACCACAGAGAAGACAACCACTGACTACTGCTGCCAGTTACTGGAATGAAATGTTATTGCTAGTAAAAAAAATTCAGTAGTACTGTATATACATGGAATTGGAAGAGGTCATCAGTGATAGAATTTTTCTTGTTAGGTTGTTTTGTGTTTATTTTTTTGTTTCTTGTTTTTAATGTAAAGGTGTTCTGGTTTGGTTTTGTTCTGGCTTTATGTAGCTTCCTGTGTTAAAAATGAATTAAGTGAGAATGTGTAGTATTTGTAAGTAAGGAAGCTTGCTTCTGAAGGCTGAGCTTCTTTGGTATGTGGTGCTTCGCTTCTGATTACAGTATCACATAGACTTTTGGGGAGTGATTGCAGGGAGGAACTCAATTTGTGCTTTGCATGGGTTTTGTTTGGTTGGTGTCCCTATTGTGAACGCCATAGGTTTAGGATGGGAACTGAAACAGTTCATAGATCTTTCCATAGAAAAGATGTTAGAATAATTTAACTGAAGTGTGTTAATCAAAAAAAAAAGTAGGAGAATAAATAAAGAAACAAATAATACATAAGTAGTATAGTTTCATAGTTACTTAAGTCTTGACCAAGATTTTGTATGTGAAACTGAGAACCAGCCAGGATCTCATTTAACTTGAGCTGAGAATTCTTAAGTGACACTAAATAAATATTCATGTACTGACTAATGAAATACTGTATTCATACAAATATAGATCAGCTGTCTCTCAGCAGACTAAATTCAGTGTTCCCATCAGATTTCTACCTTGCATGTAGCAGGACCAATCTGACATTATGTCCTGTGGCAAGTTTTAGCTGTTGATGTGAAAAATTCATTGCTTCTGCAACTAATGAGTGATTTAGTTTATTCCTCCCTTGTTATATGACTTGTTCTAATTTAAATGTCTATTAAATTTGATGCTTTTGTGTAGTTAATGTAATTGTCTCAGTATGAAACTTGCCTAGAAATGTTGTACAACATTCTTGTGCTCACTGGAAGATACACGGAACCCTGTTAGGGTTATTGGATACTGGCTGCCTTTCTCTGTTTACTTTCTACTTGGCCTTTGGGTTGGAAGTGTATCATAGTGAATCATGATCCATGACTTGAGTTTCATGGCACTGTTAGGAGAAACTTGCCAGAAAACCTCATTTCTCTTCCTTGATCTTGAGTAAATACAGGGATAGAAGAGAGGCCTCTTAACTGTGACAGCTGAAAGGCAGTCAGAATGGAATTCAGTCCCTACAGTTATTATAGGACAGACTTTCAGCTGTTTTTATGGGTTATCCCTAGGCCTGGTTGTTCAGTATCAAACATTTAGTGCCAGATACAAAAGCTCCTGAGTGTGTATGTCTGTTCTGAGGTCTCTGCAAATACTATATGCAGATACTATAAAGCAAGAAATATTATATAAATCACCTATCTGAACACTGAAATACCAGATTCCGGTATTATTTCAGATCAGCTGAGCTGAAAAAAAATAAAGTGGTAAAAAACATATATTCATTTAACCTCAGCAAAAAGATACTTTAACACTGTCATATTGCATAGGCTTAACCAATGCATTGTAATTTGTTAAACTACAGTAACTCAGTGTTTTGCTGTCAGACTGGAAAAGAAAATAAGGTGTGCTGAGGTTTCAATTTGTTTGTTTTGTTTTGTTTTATCTAAATTGTTCATAATAAGCATGGAATAATCTGTGATTTTTTTGAGTAAAGATGTGAGTTGTAGACAGTAAAGTAGGCATGAGGAGGGTAAATGCTGTATACTGGTTGAGGCAAAGACTGTGTAGTAAAAAAAATGTTAGTGATAGGCAGCTAAAACCTGTGCTATGAGGGGGTGTTCAAGATGAAAATATTAATTGTAATTTCTAAACTTTGGAAACCATGATTTTCTAACATTATTGGGTCTGATAATTAATTTTCTATATTTACGAAATATAATACCGTATATTATTCTGTGATTCTAATACAGCAGTGTTTATATTATTTTTCAAAGTTTGCATATATTTTGACCATTTTGCTAGTTACCTAAGGGGAATGGTGATAAACATCTGTATTTGATGGTTTTTATGTGTATACATGTTTTTTTTTCCTTAGAGAATGGTTTTTCTTGCTTTCCCATGAAGTACTGAACCCTATGTACTGCCTATTTGAATATGCTGGCAAGAGCAACTATTGCCTGCAGATAAATCCAGCATCAACAATCAATCCTGACCATCTTTCATATTTCTGTTTCATTGGGCGCTTTATTGCCATGGTAGGTTAGATTTTTAAGGTTTTATATTTGCTGTAGCTATACATTTACTCCTTAACAGTATTTGTTTGTACAGTTATTGAAGGTTATATTAATCTCATAGAAATGGAAGATTAAGGCATATAAGTTTATTGAGCCAATTCCTTGAGAGTTAAGTCTCTTGCACACTCATGTTTCCTGGTAGAGTGATCAAAGTGAATATGACGTTTGATTTAATATTTTATTTTCATCATTGGGTGTGTGTACTTCATGCAAACTGTTGTCTGAGTGTCTGAATACTGATGCTCTGAAAAATGTGAATAATATTTCATGAAAAAGGCTCCTCAGTTGGACTTGTTATACCTTAGTATATTTGAAAAAATGAGTTAGAATGTTTTGCAGAATACACTGGGCGTTAATTTAAATGTATGTGCTTGGATATAAGAGTCAGATAAGGAGGAGACCAGAAGCTATCAGGAAGCTGATTCTCTGTGATCGTATTTCTCTTAAAGTACAAGCTGATCAGGCATGCTGCATCATTTCTTCAGCATCACTGAGTTGGTCTTCTATAGTGACTCCTGTTCTGTCACATTTGTTTCCTTCCATGTAGTGATACAGTCATCTTTCCACATAATCATCATGTCTATGGGCAGTCCTCAGCAACATCCCTCAACTTGGTAAACAGTGAAACCAAAAAGAGTAGATACAAGTGCATCTTCATACTGCAGAGACTATTGCCTTGTGTTGTTCAAGGCTTTTTGTACAAACTTGGAGTAAATATAAGCCAAGTGTAACATAAATGAAAAAATATTTTCAGCTTAGAATAAATTAGGTTTGGGTGGTTTCTTAGTTCTGCTTTTCTTATAAATGCTTCTTAAGAAATGTATTCAGTTATGACAGTAACATCACTGATTTCAAGCATTTTATTGCTGAGTTCACAATTTTTGTGCTGTCATGAAAATTTTCCTCATTGGGTTAACACTTTAATTAGGCTGACACCTTTTTTCTTACTTTAGAGTCCTCAGCAAGTTACAGGGCCACTTAGCAGGATGGCATGATAAAGCCAGTTAGGTGCTAGAGCCAGTGTTTCTTTCAATTGGTGACTTTTGATCACGTGTGTAAGAAATGTTAACTTTAGGAAAGCCATTTCATAACAGTACAGATCATAGTAGAGAACTTAACTGAAGTAATTAATGTAATTAAAAGACAAATTGCTTTATTTCCTGAAGTATTTATGTGTTTATATTTTAAATTCTCTAAGTGGGGCAAGAGAGAGACCCGTGTAATGCTGCCTGATGAGGTCTGTTGCAAGGTTTGAGTGTATTCATGATTTATACTGGATGGAACTTTCTGCAGTGCTTCCTGGGATACCCTCTAGTGGCTTAAGATAGCTCAGGTAATAATGCAACTGGGAAATGAAGTTGCAGTTTCTGTTCTTCCCACAGCTCTAAAATAGTAGTGAGATTTTTAGTTTTTAGATTTAGATTTTTAGCCACAGTTCTTTTCAACTGAAACAGGATTAAACATAAAGAATACACATCTTACTTTGTCATAAAAATCCGTTAAATTAAGTTGGCTGAGGCAACTTTTATATTTTGCTGTAAGATTATCATACATATCAAATAGGGTGATTTTAAGAGCTTAATTTTGCAAAAGCAGAAAATCATATGCCCAGATACTGCACTTGACATGGAATTTCTATCAGGTCACCCTCCCATGAGAAGAATAGACTAGTGTAAAAGTAAATTAATGTATAAATACACAAAAAAATAAATAAAGGCCTTTAAGAGAACCTCTTTAAGGTCTTCTTAAGCAGAAGAAAATGCATGCTAGACCAAGCCTAAAAGGGGGAAATTAGGTGGGGAAAAAAGATGGAGCCTAGAGGAAATGGATTGTTAATTGGCTCTTCTGCTCACAGAATTTCAGCTGAGAGGAAGGAGAAGCTATGAATGCCATACATGGCATATGTTTAGGATTTTTTTTTTTAAACAGCTATTTTTGTGAAGAAAGTGTACTTGATAAAGCTGAGGGGAAGAAAGGGTTTTAATGGCTATGGTTGTGCTCCCTGAGCTCTCAGATGCACTGAGTCAGTGTAGGGGTTAACACTGTGTGTGTGTGTGTGTGTGTGTGTGTAATGCTATGCTTCAGTACTAGAAATCAGCTTACACCCTATGTGCATGTGTGGTGAGACAAGTGTGACCATGTTTTGGGTTTGTTTTTCTTTAGTTTCGTGGAGAACTAAATTTCTCACTTCTGTTACTCACTTATAAAAAAATGTGGTTCACAAAGCTCTTTCTTACAAGCTGCAGTACCATTCTGTAAAGGATGATGTTGCTGGATGTATGTATGTAGTAAAAAATGGAAGTAATACTCAAGTAGGATTAAATATTCTGATCAAGTAGGATAACACTTGGAAATTACGCTTATTCACATAATTAAGGGAAGAAAGGGATTAAGTCCTTTTATGAGAAGTTTGGTTTTTTTTAATCAAATAATTTCTAAATTGTGATAACATATGCTTAGATAAATTTTGTCCATTTTTTTTGCTTCTCATATAATTTAATGTTTTGTTCTTTATAACTACAGCTTTATAAAGCTGCTGCTGCTGTTTGGTGCTTTGGTGCTTTTTATTATTTGAAGGAGAAAAGAAAAAAAAAAGACTTCAAGTCCAGAAACACTTCAATAATTCAGTAGTTCAATAAAAACTTAACATATTTTTCTGTTCAACAGGCATTGTTTCATGGGAAATTTATTGACACTGGTTTTTCTCTGCCTTTCTACAAACGAATGCTGAGCAAAAAGCTTACTATTAAAGATCTGGAATCTATTGATACTGAATTTTACAACTCACTAATTTGGATAAGGTTTGTAGTCTGTTTTTTTGTGTGTGTGTCTTTTTGATATCTTATGGATTATTTTGTTTATACAGAATTTATTGCAATTTTTTTTCTTTACATCCAGGGATAATAACATTGAGGAGTGCAACTTGGAAATGTACTTCTGTGTGGATATGGAGCTCTTAGGAAAAGTAACCTCACATGAACTGAAATCAGGAGGTTCAAATATCTTGGTAACTGAGGAGAACAAAGAAGAATATATTGGGTAGGAAGGTGTAGATGCTGAAAAAAGTGTTCCATGTTTCTCCTGTTGCTCTAGTCTTTTTTGACACGGTGTAGTTTCTGTTGGTTTGGTTTTATTTTGTTTTGACTTTTTCTTACCATGTTACTATGTAATTCTTGTGACTTACTGAAATGGAAGATTGGTACATATTGCTATCTTGATACACGATTACTTGGTACAAAAGGAGAGATGACCTGTCATGCTCTTATATGTACAGTGAGAGAACAGGTGAAACTGAAATGAGCAAGCCTATTTTCAGTAACTTCAGGTAACAAATCCAGGTAGAGGGAAGGTATCTAATTGACAGAAGATTATAAAATTGTTTACATCTTTGCTATAAATGTGGAAACTGAAATTCAAAATGGTGTGATTTCAACTGTTTTTTAAAAACTCTTTCTGCTTATTTCCTAATTTTATCACTGCCCTTCTTTTTCTGAACCTCTGCTTCTGATCTGTCTATTCACTGATCTCAAAAGCAGATGTACACAGATGCTTTTCTGTGATACAGTGTATGTCCAGTGCTGCACATAAAGTTTCCACTTAAATTAGTTGTCTTCAGTTTCTCAGAGAAATAGTTTCTATATTATATAGATAAATTAAGGTTAATAATAATATTTCTTTTTAACTGGAATGGTAATCTAAGTTACATCTTGCTACTTTACTATTATCTAAATTTGAAGATTTGTGGTAATATAGTATAGTAGGTTCCTTATAGTTAATGGAATTGAACAGTGTGAGAACTGAAACTTGGGAGATTCTTACCCGATAGGAACACATACACAATCCTGTGTGTTTGAACTTCTTCATGTTGAATGATTGTTTATGTTTAATTTATGTTTGGTTTTGTTCTATCCCAGGCTTATGGCCGAGTGGCGATTTTCTCGGGGAGTTAGAGAACAAACCAAAGCTTTTCTTGATGGTTTTAATGAAGTAGTTCCTCTACAATGGCTACATTATTTTGATGAAAAGGAACTGGAGGTGAGTTTTTTTATTCAGCATTTTTACCTTTTGCAAAGGTAATACGTATGGAGAGATTAAATGGATAGGTCAGCGTGAATCTCTTCTCTGTGCATGCTGCATTTGATAGCTTCTGGAACATGGAGAATTTATTAGGAGCAGTGGGATTAAATCATGATGAAAACTGAATCAGTGTTTTGAATCAGTGTTTTGTGGTGTTCAGCATTAAAATGTATTTTTGAAAGTTTCTGTGAAAATAAATGAGATCACTGATGGATCTGAGCCACAGACTTTTCCCTCTTTGGTAGATGGGTGGAATTACCATGTAACAGATGACACAGAAGTTGATTGTTAGTGATTACTTAGTATCAAATACATGGTATGAGACAGGTTCTAGGGTTCTCATATTTAAAGACAGAAAATTGGAGGAACCAACAAAGCATGAAATGGAACTTTGCAGATCCTCAGTATGCAACCCAAAGGCTGATAACAAGGATTGCTTGCCATGCTCCACATTTACTTAACAATCAGCCTGGCCTGTGTTCCTCTTGGGGTTGTGATTTGGAGTAGGTACAAAAGGCTCTGTAGTGCTGTGCTGTTTTATTTCTGTGTGACTTGACAATTTTCCCTGTATATAATGAGCAGTTTTCTGAAACCTTCTTAAGTTAAATAGGGAGGATTTTTTTTCTAAGAAAAGACTTTGCTCAGTCTTACTCAGTGTTTAGTTTTGTAGAAGGCTTTGCCTTTAGAACTTTCATCCTTCATTGCCTCTTGTAATGAATACTTTTCAGACTTACACTTTGCAGTGTGTTTTATCTTTATTAGTAGTAGCAGTAGCAGCAATTTAATCATCATCGTTTTGGAATATGAGGTGAAGATTTAGTGGAAAGGGTAATATCCTCCTTAATATAAAAATTCCTCTTATGGGAAAGGTAGTATCTTTTATTACTGAGCTATTAGTTGGAAGACACCAAGTTTCTGGTATTCAGTCTTTCAGACCACACAATTTTTGAGTAGCTTTGTAGACTTAGGATAAAGGAAAATCTAATTGTGTAGTAAAATGACAAAATTACCGGTCCTTTTTTCAGAGCAGAAACTTTCATTTTTCTTACTGTGTGTCATGCAAAATAGAAAATACTCTTAAATTATGTGTTTAATGTGAAGAAATCATTCTCATTTCTAGGTTATGCTCTGTGGTATGCAAGAAGTTGATTTAGCAGACTGGCAGAGGAACACTGTTTATCGTCATTACACAAGGAATAGCAAGCAGATCATATGGTTCTGGCAGGTATGTTAATCAGTTACATTTCTGACTTCTGTAGGTTTTGTTTTAATCTGTAGCACAAATGACATGTGGAGTGGAGGGCTGTCCAAATGAAGGTTCTTACAGCTTCCTTTCTTGGTTTGTTTTCAGAAAAGGAGGATTACTGGTCTTTAGGGAGGATACTTTAGGGTGAGAAATGGCAGATAGATACACACATTACATTTGGATGCTGACTTACGAAAATTTTCTTCTGTATCTCGTCCTTTCTGATTATTCTGTGAGGTTTATTTTATTCTTGGTGATCTACCTTCTAATGTTCTTATATGTAGTACACCTGTACATCTTCACTTTCCAGTACCTGAAGGGAGCAAACAAGAAAGATGGCGAGGGACTTTTTACAAGAGCATGTGGTGACAGGACAAGGAGAAATGGATTCCGAAAGAAGGTAGCTTTAGGTTAGATATTAGGAGGAAGTTCTCTGCTGTGAGGGTGGTGAGGCACTGGAATAGATTGTCCAGAGAAGCTGTGGATGCCCCATCCCTGGAGGTGTTCAAGGCCAGGCTGCATGGAGCTCTGGCAACCTAGTCTAGTGGAAGGTATGCCTGCTGAGGCAGAGGGGTTGAAACTAGATCATCTTCAAAATCCTTTTCAACCCAAACCATTCTGGTTCTATGATCTAAAAATGTTGCTTAGTATTTATGATTATTTGTCATGTTAACTGTTTCAGTCTAGCACTGACTAATCTTCACTCACATTTTAATGAAGTTGCCTAAGGAAAGCCCTCAAATACTATTCAGGCTCACAGTTTCTATGAATTTGCCTAAGATAAGCCAGACCTAGGGTCTTCCCATCTTTTGAAAAATCACCATTTTAGAGATGCTTTTGACAAAGTTTCTCTGGGAAAGTGTTGTAAATCAGTTATTTCCTATCTTATTTACATCGTAAGATCTGATGATATATCTTTTTAAGATGCATGGTACTGAAATAATCTATACCAGAAGTTTAAGTATCAGTATTTATATGCAAGTTTTTCTTAGTCTTGAAATACCCAGAGTCTGTGGCTAGATTAGTGCTGTGTTTAATAGCAATGGCAGTAGTCTTTATACAAAGCATTGGCATGATTTATATTTTAGTGTAGAACAAAATAGGTATTCTCCTTGCTTGGTGTTCCCAGCCTTCACATTATAATGGCTGACAGTGCATATAATCTGAAATCACTGTTCTTTTCTTCCACCCAGTTTTGCTGAAGTAAAGAAATGCAAACTGGTACCAAACAAGGTGGTGTATTTTTAAATGAAATTATACTTTTTCAACCATCTCATGGGGTTTTTGTTTTTGTCCAGCTGTGTTAAAGCTTTTTATTAAGTAATCTGAATTTCTGTGCCTAGTTTGTCAAAGAAACAGACAATGAGGTTCGCATGCGACTTCTGCAGTTTGTCACTGGCACTTGCAGATTACCACTGGGTGGATTTGCTGAACTTATGGGTGAGTAAAAAGTGACCAGAACTGTTTTTATATTGTCACTGTTTCATTTGCAAATGAACCATCCTGCAAGTGTACAGATAAGAGGAACTTAATGTTCATCACCTTAGAAGGGCTTTTTATATAATAAATCCTATGAATATGTTTATAAACTATTTGGAAATTAGCTTGTTTCTGTGAGAAGCATGTTCATGTAACTAATGAACTCTGTCTGCTGTGTCTCAGTTGTGTCTTATGTCACATATATGTCATGTATGCTACTTAAAAGGAACAGATTATACTTTTCAAAATCTTTTCTAGGAAGTAATGGTCCTCAGAAATTCTGCATTGAAAAAGTTGGTAAGGAAACCTGGTTACCAAGAAGTCACACTTGGTGAGTTGTTATGTGTAAACTTCCTGTACCTTTAGTGGTTTATCTCTTCCAGGCTTGCATTGGCCAAATCAAATTAAATATAATTTGGATCAATTCTCTATATCCATCTTCAGCTTCATTTGATTGCCTTGACATGCCAGTATTGAAAACTTTCCTAGTTGCCCTCTTCTTAAATTTTGCAACTGTGCTGAACAGTTTGTCAGTGTTGGATCTATCAAAAGTATGAGAACATCCTTGTGTAGAACTGAAAGGTCTTTTCCTAATTCTTTTAGAGAATATTAAATAACTGAACAAATCATGTTAGTAGTAGGCACATAGTTATTAGATACTGTTATTATGCAGTAACATTATAAAAGATGAAATGTATAGTCACTAGAAGTAGCAGCATGAAAGAAATGGCAGCAAACCTTCAAAACAAGGATGCTTAGCCAAGAATGCTGGTACGTTTTCCCATCAGGCTTCAGATAGGCCATTATTGGCTTGGCATTCCTGTGCATACTGAACTGGTTCATTAGGTACACAGATCAGTTTTTTATATAAACTATGCAAAATGGATACACATTCCGTTGGCAACCTGTGACAATAATATTCATTGTACTTTTAAACTACTTAAGGCAGCAACCAAGAACCTGAGGACACAGGTTCAAGCTGTGCCAAGGGAAATACAGGCTGGATATTAGGAAAAAGTTTTTCACAGAGAGAGTGATCAAATACTGGAATGGTCTGCCTGGGGAGGTGGTGGAGTCACCATCCCTGGATGTGTTTAAAAAAAGACTGGATGTGTTTAGTTGAGACATGGTTTAGTTGAGCTGTTAGGACATGGGTTGGACTCTATGATCTTGGAGGTCTCTTCCAATCCAGTTATTCTGTGATTCTGTCAAGGGTATTCTCCATTTTACATTTTCTCCACTGGATTTTGTTTTGAGTGATATTTGCAAGAGTTTAACATATCTTGTCTAGGACAATTTTGGGGAAGACATGGGATGAAATGTTTTGGTAGAAGCCTTTTAGGGCAAAGTTTAGAAGGAAAAAACACCCACCTCTATCCAAACGTGTAGGAAGGAGAAAAGTTCAGCTTTTTCATGCTGTTATTGAAATTTGGAGATGCATCAAACTAGGATTATATTAAACTTCATGTTGAAAATTTCATTTTCTATGTATTACTATTATAAGTAATTATTGTAAGTATCATGTTTTTATATGATTTTTTTAAAGTATTATAGTTCCCTGTATCATGGACAGCCTTTAGTCTTTCACCATTCTGTTTTTTTATCTGGTAACAGTCTTTTGTTTCTTAAAATATTCCTCTGAAACTTTGTCTGTTTTTACTTCTTGTAGAAATGCCAAGGCAGTGAGATTGTGCTGATTATTTCATTTTTTCTAATTGTTAGATCACAACATTTATAACTTCTACTATAACAATTGAATTCTGTAGAGTTCTCCATGGGATTTAGATAAACTTAACAAAATTCTGGTTTTTTTCCTGCTCAGTTTTAATCGTTTGGATTTGCCACCATATAAAAGCTATGAACAACTAAAAGAGAAGTTGCTCTTTGCCATTGAAGAAACGGAGGGATTTGGACAAGAGTAGAAGTGTCTTCTAGTCAAAAAGGATATCTTGCATAATAAAAGGCCCAGCCAACTAAAATTGCACACTTAATTGTATATAAGCTTTTTGTTCTGTACAGTGATCTTTCTGGAACTCTAAAAGTTTAATTGTTCTCTGTTCTTCCACAAATATATGCAAAACAGTTCAGCCTTTTCTACTTTTATTTATTGCCCTTTCAAAAGACCAGAAAAACCCCTCCATAAATTTTGAAAGCAGACAAGAGACTTATTTAAAAATATATATATAAAAATAGAGAGAGAAAAAAGTGTTCAGTCATATGAANTTTTTAAAGTATTATAGTTCCCTGTATCATGGACAGCCTTTAGTCTTTCACCATTCTGTTTTTTTATCTGGTAACAGTCTTTTGTTTCTTAAAATATTCCTCTGAAACTTTGTCTGTTTTTACTTCTTGTAGAAATGCCAAGGCAGTGAGATTGTGCTGATTATTTCATTTTTTCTAATTGTTAGATCACAACATTTATAACTTCTACTATAACAATTGAATTCTGTAGAGTTCTCCATGGGATTTAGATAAACTTAACAAAATTCTGTTTTTTTTCCTGCTCAGTTTTAATCGTTTGGATTTGCCACCATATAAAAGCTATGAACAACTAAAAGAGAAGTTGCTCTTTGCCATTGAAGAAACGGAGGGATTTGGACAAGAGTAGAAGTGTCTTCTAGTCAAAAAGGATATCTTGCATAATAAAAGGCCCAGCCAACTAAAATTGCACACTTAATTGTATATAAGCTTTTTGTTCTGTACAGTGATCTTTCTGGAACTCTAAAAGTTTAATTGTTCTCTGTTCTTCCACAAATATATGCAAAACAGTTCAGCCTTTTCTACTTTTATTTATTGCCCTTTCAAAAGACCAGAAAAACCCCTCCATAAATTTTGAAAGCAGACAAGAGACTTATTTAAAAATATATATATAAAATATAAATATATATACTAATGGGCTCTAGTTTTATAGAGCTTTAAGTGTATGACAAGTTGCAGCCATTTAAAAGGGCCTGGATTTGCTTTATCTTGGCTTTATCATTCAGAAAAATGTTTAAACTGCTCAGTGTTCTCTAAAGAAACATCTCCAAGTTTATTTTATTGCATGGCTGTTCTAAAAGGTGTTAAAGGCTTAGGCCAAACGTATCCTAAATATGTACAAAGATGCTGCTGGTATTTGAGGTGACAGAATCGGTTCTTCTGTCCATTTAATTTTTTAAAATACATAAATAGCTGATATATCCCTCTCTACTGATGTAGCCAAGGTCATGAATAAAGCCTTTACTACTTGCACAAGAGTCATGTACAATGAGATGAATGTGATTTAATGTTGAAAGGAATTTGTGCCACTGTTCTGAATTACTGCAGGAGCTGAACAGAGTATTTTAATTCATTTGAGCAGCATTGAAATTTGTTTACATAGTACCTTGGGTTATTACCACGAGGATGTTAGGTAATCTTCAAAGAAAAAACAATAAAAGAGAAAATATTACCCATTCTCTTCTTGGTCTGGTGTCTTGCAGGTTTTTTTTTTTAATTTGGTTTTGTTTTATTTGGTTTCCCTTTTCAATCTGTGATGTCCTTTTTATAACTTTGTAGAATTATAGTAATGTAAACTGAGCTATAAGGGTATACAAAAGGTAATGTGAATTTTGCTGCTTTCTGTGTTCTTGTTCAATTTCAGATACTGGATCTAGAAAACTCAAATAAAAGGAAAGTTACTTAAGCTTTGCACAGATAAAAATACTATTTAGTAATAAATACTCTCATTTCTCTAAAGTTCTTACAGAAATTTAGATGTACTTGAATGAAGTACTTCTAAAACCTGTCATCCTTTTATGTAGGTCAGGTTTGTCCTAAGTGCACAATAATATAAAAGCATTTTTAAATTAGTTTTATTGGCATACATTTGCTGAACTGCAAAGATGTGTTTAAAAAAATACAATTTAACACCTTCTTCATGTGAATTATATTAAATGCTACTTTTAGCAAACTGTGCTTCCTTATTATAGAGTAAAAATGTGTTTTAAATCACCATTTGTAATATGCTTTAAATATTACGTATAAATTCCATTACATTTAAATTACACAGAATTTTGTACACACATGAAAATGATTTTAAAATACGATTCAACACACTTGTGTTAACATATCATATTGCACTGTTAAAAGTGTACATGTGGAAAAGAACTGCTATATCTGTTCATGTATCTTTCCAATGCAGCAGCTGAATTCTGCCAAAAATTTATTTTTCTACATATCGGATTGTCTCAAGGCTTTGTATTCAATATGCACAGCTTACACTGGAGCTGTATGTGTACAGAGCTCTGGTCACAGCAGTGGTGCAGGGGGCCCAGACTGCTGTCTTACATGAACTTTTCTGTAAAAGCTTCAAAAATTTCCACCACTTTGAGGGTTTTTCATGCACCACCAAATATCTTCTGCAAAACCATGTTTATATAGCACTAAATTCATTTGAAGTGCAAATCCACTTAAATTATCACTTATGCTGGTTGGAATGGAGGAAGTTTGAGAGAACAAACCAAGAAGGTCAAAGGCCAGGCACCAGGAGTGTAACTTACCTAAAAGACAAGGAGGGCTAAATGTCACAGTTAATGAATTTGCACTAATGAATGACCTGGTGACCCACTACCAACTGCTGAATTTTGTGAATCTGTGAGTAACTGAACAAAATAAAAAAGACAGCACATCTACAAGAATGTAGTTGTTTTATTGTTTTGGTAACGTCAGCTGTCTCATATCTGCAGTGGTTTTTCCTGGGGGTAAGGATTAGTAAGCATGAAAAAACCAAATCCAGTACTCTCCATATGTGTGATCTGTGAATTGGTGTCAAGGGTCTGACTGAAAGAATGGCTCCAGAGGAAAAGAAAGCAAAATTATTATACCTGGGCATGTGTGTACAGTACTTCAGTTTTCTGGTTATTTCAGTAAGACTATGTTGTAGTATTTTTTTCCCACTTGAACTCCCCATATTTCACCTATATTTGGTGTGAGTGAGTAAGATGGCAAAAAGAGGGAAGGCAGCAATGGCTGCAGATCAGACCAGGGCACCAGGGAGGTAATATTACTTGAAGGAGCTGTTGTTTCCTTTCTTCCTGCAACTCAGCTGCTTTTCACTACACACTCCACAGCTATTACTCAGTACCTGGATATTCTTCCTTTGTGCAGCAGCAGCAAAGGCACCTAAGTAAAGGCACCTTTGCCACAAAGCTACGAGAAGGAACTATGCAGATGTTGTTGTAAAATATGCAGAAAATTCTCTCAAACACTCTACCATCCACCCTGAGGCACTGTGACACAGAGGACTTCATTATGATGCTTTATTAATAGAAAAATAATAATTACTTTATGGTAGTTGAGAAAACCCTGTTTTAACTGTAGTTTTGTGGCATCAGGCTGTAATTCAAGCCCCAGAATCTCCCTCAACCGTGAATTTTTACTGCTGACTTAGCTTGGGCTTGGTTTGTAAATCTAAGCAATTTATGCTCTTCATCTTCCTCCTAGAGACTGCAACACCCTTTCCTAGTAGAGCAAATATTAGGTATTTCTAGTCATTTTTTTCTAGGCTGTTCTACTGACAGTACCACATGTAAGTGATTGCCTACCATTTTTTCATTTTGCTCCACTTTTTCTCTTGGGTAATTAGAATATATTGTTTGGCTGGACACCTAATTTAGGTTACTTTGTATTTCTGGTGAAAATTCCTGCTAACATTGTAGAAAGAACAGGAAGAAAGTTTTATGTCTACAAACAGAAGACCACATCCTTCCACACATTAGTTCCTTTCTAATGTACTGGGAGTGTCCATTTCTCCTGTTGTCACAGTCAGTGAAGTGTGTGTGCCCAGCAAACGTTTACAGCCACTAAATCATCAGAAAGCTTCTCACTGCACTTGCTGATATCACCCATAAAGGGATTTTCTTAAGATGTTCCCTATTTGTTCTTTTTCCTTAATTTTTTATTTTAAACCACAACACTTTCTGCAAAGTCAAACATTAGCATTTAAGACTATTGGAATTAAGATGATGCAGCCTTAATGATAAATCTGTAGGAGCATCTGTAACTCTTGAAGGCTGTTGAACCTCACAGAAAAACACTGTAGAAAAAAACTGCAGGATTATAATTATTTCATGACCCTGTCCCTCATTTCTTTAAACTTACACTAGTCATGTTTCTCATTATTCCTCATAAATAACTTGTAGTTTAAAAGTGTAAAAAACTTAATTTAAACCCATGCTATCACTCTCCAAGCCTTTTCTGTCTAACTATAAACCCTGTGAATGAAGCTTGTGAATGAAGCTCCCTTCATTCCCTTGTAAATGAACAGACAGGATCACCTAATGAAGCAGATCTTCCAGTTCAGAGTTTAATAGAAATAAGAGGGAGATAGAAGGTCTGTACTTTTAGTAACAACTTTAGTAAACCAAAGTAGTATTTGTTGCCTTTTTCCTATGCTGCTCAAACCTGAGGCACTGAATTCCCATTATCTTGTTTCTTCTTATATAGAATTAAGTAGCTCCAAAGCTTCTTTCTGTACCTGAAAAAAATAAATGTAATGTAACAGTCCCAGGTAGTTACAGGCTCTTCCAGCAAAACTTCCCTCACAAGCACCCAAATGTTTCACTGCAATGATGTAAGTTCAGAACAGTCCTAGGGACAAGTAATGTTTCTTCTGTAATTTAAGATGCTCAATACTTGAAATATGAATAGGAATAAAACACTTAAGCCAGTGTCTTCAGAGTAATTCACTTATTACATAAATCAAGTTTATTTGTGTTGAATACAAATACTAGTTCTTGATTTGCTGCAGTCCAATAGTAGCATGAAGGAAGTAGTCCTACCTCTGACCATACCCAGCCAACCTAGAGTTTTCAACACTAGATAGTGACTAAGAAGTGTAAGACCATTTCTGAGGCTGTTTGCCTAAG
Source organism: Rhabdornis inornatus (assembly GCA_013397075.1). Classification (NCBI taxonomy): domain Eukaryota; kingdom Metazoa; phylum Chordata; class Aves; order Passeriformes; family Rhabdornithidae; genus Rhabdornis; species Rhabdornis inornatus. The sequence continues at coordinate 68,066 of VWZS01003783.1, forward strand.
GTTTCTAGTTAAAACCTAGTAAAATTTTCATATGATCTCTCACATTCATATTAAAACACCCCCCAACAACAAACTGAACAAACAGCAAAAAAATCTCAACACCCTCTCCTTCTTCCTCAAACCACAAAAAAACCTCCAACCCAACAAACTTCTGGTAATGACACAGCAAGCCATGCAGATAGTGTAAGCCAGATACCTCTGAGTACGTAAAAAATGTTCAGAAAACCTAGTTATGCTGAGACAAGAATTCAAATGTCTTTGCACAGGCCAGTTTCCTTCAACTAGACTATCAAGTCTAGTTCCCAATGCATTTTGCATTTTGCACATTCACCTGGAGAATGGGGAGAATGCCACCTTTCTCCATTCAACAGCTCTGCACCCCTCTAAAGATTAGGAAACAGATGTCTCTACCAGGAGGCCACAAGTAACTGAAGCAGGTCAGTGGTTTAACACCTTGGCTACTGCACAGAATTCACTCCTGACTATACTTTTTGTATGGTTCCTAAAGAAAGAGAAGTTTTTGGGATCACTGGTTTAACACGTGCCTCCAGCTACTAGTAACTGTCAGAAGAACTGACCAATTTCTTACATACCTGAGACCACTCCTCCTTTAGGCTATTAAATTCCCAAACATTTTGCAAGGCACTGGAGGAATGTAAAACTCCTATTTCCACTAAAAGATATTATTAAACGAACTCTGGGAAGAAACTGTTTGAGGCTTACTAGTGAATCTACAGAGGGATTCTGAAACACTACCTCAGTAGTGTTTTTTTCTGAGGTGTGAAATGCATAATCCTACCAAACCGTTTCTTACATTGGATATTCAGAGTGTTGTATGGACATTCAGAATGTGCATCTCAAGTGCAGCTTAATACTAAATGAAATAGAGGTCAATCAACCATAAGAAAAATCAAATGGAAATGAGGCTTTGTTAGTCCTGATGCTAAGAGGATTGTTTTTGAAAGGTTAACTGCAAATGCTTTGGTTTATATTGAATGCATTATCAGGTGTGAACAAGTCTAATGGATAACCTCTCCTGGAAGTACTTTGAATGTTTAGGTAGGAAGCAGATGCCTACCCTCCAAACCAGAATCCTTCCGCACAGTTTCAAAGAGTAATAAGGTGACTCATGTCATCTAGCACTGGAGATTTGCTGCCAAAGATATGTTCCCTTAATTTGTCTTATTCATATCACCTGAATCTCTCCTTAGGGGCCTGGAAAGGACTGCAATGTTAAGGTTTTGGTACATCTTAGTTTTTTTCTTCCTTGTGTTCACATGACTGTGAGCTATTCCAAAATATAATTCCTACCTTACCCATTTCAGAGATGTGAAAGTCCACACAGAAACAGGCTAGTGCAGGTGCCTGCCTGCTTCAGCAACACAGCTAAGGCTGGGTCATTGTTAGCAGTATGAAATACCACAAAAAGGAAAGGGTAACAGTTCTCTGCTATGAATAAAACAGAGTATTTCCAACCACTTTTTTCAGAGGTGGCTAGTAACATACTAGAATTTTTTGGTGTTGATATGATTCTGAATTAAAGGTGCTGATCTATAACTTCCTCTGAGTTCATTTTATAAAACATTCCACTGCCATGCTATCATACATGTTGATCACAGTATATGATTCGACAATTACAGTTCTTAACTTCCTACCTGTTTGTCCTCCTCTGTCTGTGCAGGATACTCCTTTGCTTTGCTTAACCACAGAAGAGCCATCTTCTTATTGTTTAACTTCAAGTATGTTTTCCCCAAAAAGAGCAAATTTTTGCTGTAGAAATTTGGATCAGCTGCATAGAGACAGGAGAAAAGCTTTAGATGAGAATTAGCAGCATACTATACTTTGGTACTATACTTTGATACTTGTTTCAGAAAACATAGTTTGGCTTTGGATCAGAAGGAAGCCAGTGTAAAACTTTCATTTGCTAGATTTTTGTCTCATAAACAATTATATTAACTAGCAGCTTGCTAGTTAGTATACTAAATGACACTAGATTCCTCACAAAGAGCAAAGCAGTGATCTTAATGCATACCAGCTTTGCTTTGCAGGTTTTGGGCTTTTCTGTACCTAGTAGGTACAACACGCAATGCAACCAGCTTAGTGGGTATAGGCAAGGAAAATAAGGCACATTTCCTAGCACATACAGATACCAGCTTAGTTTTTGCTGCACAGAAGAAAACAAAACTTTGCATCCACACTGAACACTTTTTAAGGAGAGATTTAAACCTTGCTTTTATAAAGCATCATTCATTATTAAAGACTAATCTTGCCTGCTGTCCCTAATTATAATACATGCTTTCTCTACTGTTGGATTTAAGGTCAGGTTTCAAAACATATGAAGGTGTTTTGAAGGCAAATTTTGAAATGAAGTTCACTGTTCCAGTTCACAGCTGCATTACTTGACACTCAGGGGAAGACACACTATGAGCCTTTCCTCTAATCTTCAATAATTTAACTACCAATCTTTCATAAAACACCGTCTACCTTTCTCTTCCTTTATCTTTCAGCTAGTGAGTTTTGCTTATCACTCCTGGAGAGATAACATGTTCATATATTTTTTATGTCATTTGGACTGTTTAACTGTCAGATTGGCACTCCGATCATAATACCTCTGAAATAATAAGTCTGCTTTTTCTGTTTTCTATTTAGAATACAGAGGACTTTTGAACTGTAAGAAAATTCTGAAAAAGTAGCACAGAATTCCCTTCTTTATTTCTTCTGTCTCTCTGCGCTACTGGTTGAATTCCTTAGGGAAGAGTACTTTATTCTCAGAAAGGTACAAATTTCACTTTCACGAAAAAATCTTCAAGTTACACTGTAAGTGATGTGTACTAGGTGTGTAATATACCTTTAAGTATCTCTGATAAAATGTTCCCATGTAGCAGCCCAGTGTGCTGACTGGCACACCACATTTACCAGCTGATCATACGCTACTGTTTTGGGTTTGATGGCTACAGTTATTAAGGTAATACTGACTGCTAGAGGTTTACTGCAAGTCATCAATCCTAAAAGATATTTTTCAGTCAAAACAAACCACAAGTCTTACCTTCTTCTGCCATGTGGAAGTAACGAAGAGCCTGTAAAAGACAAAGTTGTATTCTTTAAAGTGGAGAATAAACTCAACACAATAGTCAAACTAAAGCCTTATGCACGTATTTGAAGGAGTTCCTGTCTATTATCTTATTTTTATTAATTCAGCATGCTACTGATGGTTCTCATTCAATGTACAATGAGATTTGACATCATCTCAAAAGAACTAGTACTTACCCAACTAACCCCCAACCACTTTTTCCATAACTGTAGTAACTCCTGTATTTTTCCTACCAAACTCAATGTGTTTTTCCGATTCAACTTGTCTTGACAAAATTGATAAATTTTGAATTTTGTTTGTACTATCTAGCACGTCTGCAGTTTTTCCCATCCATTTCTCAAGTATAGATGCAATAGATGAAACAAATCTTACAATTCGAGTAATTAATAAATATTTGATAGGGAACTGACTCCCACAGCTCACCAGTTAGTAACCTCTTATATGAGGATAAACATCTGTAATATCCACACATTTTCAACAAGCTTCCTATCCAGCACATACGAAACTTCAGTCCATCCCTACCTTTTCTTAATGGTAGTTGGAGGGAAAAAGCTCTCACAGAACTTGAAAGTGTGGACATATCTACAAAACAGATTTTGGACTGAAACTGCAGAAATCTTACCAGTACAAGTTTGCTTTTCCAGCGAGTTTAAATGCTGCAGAACTGAATGGTGGGACTGGCATTATTCTAACAGTATTTGAAATCCTGGCTGACACTTTGTATTCTTCTGAGAGTGGTTTTTCAGCAAAACTTACAAGCTTGACATTCCATTAAAAAGTTTTATTCCTTTTTTAATCAGCTCTTAAACTGCTTTCTGTGTAACAACAAGCATCCTGCTACAATTACTTTCTGTGACTCCTGCCCCCCCCCCACTTTAAGAGAACAAAACCGTTATTGGCTGCTCTAAACAAACAAAGATTAAAACAGCTGCACCAAACTTTTCTATTGCCAATTTAATTTTCAAGCTTCTATATATGTATGGCTGTTTAAATAAGATGCACACTGGTTTAGACACACACAGTTTTAGACACACTATTTTAAAGAATAAACATCTGAATAGTATGTTTTAGGGTGTATGACAGCAAGAATCATCATAGAAAAGAGGAACAAAAGTATTTTCAGTTGAGAAAAACCCACACCATATATGGCCAGAGAATTAAAGAGTATTTGTTCATCTTAAAGTAACAAAGCAAGGTGTTGCTTTCTGCATTTAATACAAGGGGACAAATTCCATTAGAACTAGCAAGTAAGTACATGGCATAACACCACCATATAAATCATCAGCACTGGACTAATACAGACAGTTATTTGCAACAGAGCACAACAGTAAATACAAACTAAATTACATATAGTTTATTACTTTCTCATGCAAAAGCTACACAAAATAATTTATACTATTCTCTGTGTGCTACAGCTGAAGAAAATTAAAGGTTTTTGGTTTTAGATCCCCCTTACTCTCCTATTATATTCTCATTTTATTATTCACAGTTGTAAACTCACAACTTCATGCTTATTCCATAATCAGAGGTCAGCTTTGTCAGGAAAATAAGTAAAAAGTGTATAATCAGCTTTGTGGGGAGAGAAATAATCTGTGAAATATTTTCATACTGTACCTCTTGAAATGTGGAGGTTGGTGGTGTGGCAAACAGCGTTGCAGCTATTTTTCTTTGGTACCACGGCATCTCAGCAAAGGAGTAACACCTGAAGCAAAAAGAAACATCTATATCTACCCTTCCCATTTCTATTGTTTTCAAGCAACAGTCTCATAATTGTTGTTAGACATAAAAACTGGATGTCATAATTGTTGATTCCAAGAGTCAAAACTGCAGACACGCTGCAAGCTCTATATGCGTGTTCTTACATCTGTAAAAGAAAATAGCAAGATCTATGAAGCTGCTACTAAAGAAGTTTTGGTGTGTATTTTGAGAACTGAGAACTAACTACATTAGCTAAAACTGGGACGATTACTAAGCATGAGACAAATTTTGAGCTTGAATGATTTTAACGATTTGTGTATTTTGTTCTAATATATTTGCAAAAGAGCACAACTGAGTAATGTCATTGCCTTACCTCAACACTACTTTGCTTTTCTCACTTATTAATATAAAGTAGATCTGCAGTACATTCCTGAGACTCTGATCTATAAGAATGAAAATAAATTCAAGAATCAAACCACTGTGCTCTAGGCTAAGTCATGCTATGCTGTTTTTCTATCTACTAAATAACACAGGTAATCAATCAGCCACCTATCTTATTGGTGCTGGAAAGATTAAACATTTTTATTGAAGCATTTCAAGTGCACAGAACATTCTGTGTACAAACATTAAACAATGATATTCACTTTAGCAGTCTCTCACAGTGAGATTACAATTATTATTCACTGTGTAAAATAGAGTATTCTAGAGGAGGTGAAAAATTAGTAACTGTAAATGTTCAGAGGAGAGGGGAGCAAGACACGGAATACACAGCTGGAGTTGAAATTGTGTCATTAGATGTGCCTTATCAAAAAGAGATTCAGTCCAGGACAGATTAGAAAGAGAAAAGAGAAAAATACTCAAGAACTGGCTGATATTAATGCCAGTTTCAGATCAAGATGCTCTGGAATTCAGAAATGAGTACATTTTAATGTATAATGTGGGAATATTTTAGGCCAAAAGCAGTATTAATCTAACACTTCTGATCATTTTTTCTAATTTTCCTTAGGAACAATGTCTTAAGTGCTTTCCAGAACAAGCTTCGTATCTCAAAATGGACTTTGAGACTTAGTCAGTTGGTAGCATATACTTCTGCTTAAAAATCTGGACTACTGCAGTTGTTAGATCATGTGGGAATGAATGATGGATGCTGAAAAAACAAAGTTTCCAATCTCTCGATCTTACAGTAGAGATCTTCAGTAAAACAATGTAACACCTTTGGTCTTTTTCAGACAAATAACCAAAAGTGCTGTCTGGAGTCTTTCACTAAAACATAAATGATATTGCTTTCCATCACACAGCTTGTATAGAATACCCTGGTTACTATGGAAAGTTCAATTTCCAGTCTATTTGCCTGCTATGTAACAGTATCATTTTCACTGAACAGTAAATTCAATTTGAGTGATTTTTGGTTAATACATATACATTTATAAGCTCCCTTTATTTAATGTAACTTTTAAAATACTGTATCCTGACAGATAGTAACAGAAATATTTTAGGAATACATCTCATTTTTGATAGCTTTTCAGGGATTGTATTAAGTTGCAGCCATCACTGAAATTCAGTGTAAAGTCAGTACTGAGTTTTGACTCCATTCATACTCCAGAACAAAGTGAGCAACAGCTTGCTATCACTGATGCTCACCATGGATTCTATGAAGCAAACTTAACATCTGCAAAAAGAGGTTTTAATAGTTCCATACAAGTAAATTAAATTAATAATTCTTTTTCTTTTTTTTTCAACTGCATAAGAATTAATAGCTAGACTTTTTCAAGGCATGATGTCCTGTATCTGTTCAATATGTTTTCACACTTGCATCAATTACAAGTACATTCTAAATTATTCCAAGCAGTTCTGCAATTCATGTAAGATATTTTATTGTCTTGTATTTTTCTGTGCCATGTACTAACGGTTTGAAAATACATCTTACCAAATCCCGATAAGATGAATTGTTGTAGCATCTTTTGGATTCAGTTCAATGGCTCTCTGGTGCAGGGAGAACAGAACGACACAGTATGTAAAGAAGATGTTCTGACACATGGATTAAAATACATTTAAAAATAAACTTGTTATCCTACTGTTAATTAAACCAGACTGTGGTGTGTAGAATTTCAAGGCAACACACTATGTATTCAGTGCACAACTTAATCAGCTCACCTCCCAAAAATCTGATGACACTGACAGATGTCTGAGCACTTCTCTTTAGTAGGTTATTAAAAGTTGCATTTGAGACATGGCATGTTCAGATTTTGATATAATCTCTGGTGATACAAAATTAGTAATTCTTTATCTTCTCCAGTATTTGTCCTTTACTGTTACATAATCCACAGTTAAAAGGACAGCCACACTGCCATTTCTCAATATCACAGTTACAATGGATCTAGTCCCAGGAGGTGTCTAAAGCACTTAAGCTATTTCAAGATCCCTTCTAAAGCAACTTAATTTACTGCAGGAGAGAACTTGTACTCCTTGTTTCTGGGGCATTTCTGGACCATATGTTATAGTAACCCAAAAAACAAAGTGCTACTAGGAAGTCTGAAGTATGCTTTCAATATTTCACCAAAAATTAGTTATCAACTGTCACACATATTTGACACATTAATCTTGTCATATGCAAAAAACTGCATTACCTGGAAATGCTCTTTGATGATAATAGCATTTCCAATTTTAGTCTTGATTCCTTCATAGTCTCCAACATCACTGAGGCAAATTCCATACCACTGTAATTCAAATAAGAAAAATAAAACATTTAATACAGCACTATACTAATAATACATTTTAAAAAACTTGCAACCAGAACAGCTGCCACCACCACAAACAACAACAAACAAACAGTATTTGTTGTGAACAGCTCAATCAACATCAGAGCAAGCTGCTGGTCTGCATGTGAAAAGGCAATCAAAATCCTCTTCTGATCCAAGATACCAAAGCAAGTGACTACATTTTGCTACCTCTTTGCCTGTAAGAAAAGCAGGACCAAAAATAAAAAAAACCAAAAGGGCAGAATGCAGCCAGGCCCTAAAATATTTCCAGTGAAACTTGACAGAGCCCAGAAAAGGCATGCTGAATGTAGGACATACAATATTTTTAGGGCTACATTGGGATAGAAGGAGCTGATTACTGTAATCACCCTGATCAGTCACTTCTTTCCATGGTCCTGCAAACACTGTATATTTCTGTTTCCTTAGGGGAAGTTTACCTGGAGAAGTCTGAACTCAGATCTTCCAAAAATGTTAGGAAGAACTAGAAACCTTATTCATTCTAAACTGAAAAGTTAATTACGCTGAAGTTTCCTAACACAGCACAATGACATTTGTTCTGTTTTCAGTTATTTTGCATGGCTCACCTTGTGTGCTGCAGAATTTGATTCATTTTTTTCGAGTGCCTTTTTTGCATACTCAAGGGAGTCATATGTCAGTTGTTTCTTCTCCTCTGCAGAAGTACTACTGAGCTGAGCCAAATCCCGGGATGACCGTGCTAGCCGCCATAACAACTCTGCATCATCGCTGGTTAGGAACAGAAACACTGATGTTTTAAAGCAATCAGGCAAACAAAGCAAAAAGGAGTCTTTTAAAGTGTATCTCAAGTGGGTGATAGGACAACAGTGAATCATCTGTCATGCTATGTACAACTCCAAGGCAACAAACAGCAAATGAAAGCCCACTATTACAGACTGTCTGACAATACCTTTGTTCTGCCATTGTGGTCTGCAGACCAAACACATATGCAGGAAAGGTTTTTGTTTTCTCAGAAAAAATATACGGATTTAAGTAACTCCAATGGTACCACTCAAAACACCAGAAAGAAAAGGAGGGCTACTCTGTTCTTAGCTAAATGGTATTTTTTCCAGCACTCTGCTGATTTGTATTGATGTTTACTTGGAACACTTAAATCATTATGCATCTTCTTTTTCCTCTAGTTGTACTTAAATTATTAAATTCTTCCTAGAAAAACCCCACAGATTAGCCACACCACCAGCACAGAAACCTGTACATTTATGTATTTATTTATATCATTTTAACAAATGGTGTATTGTAGGTTACAGTCCAAGCTTAAGGATCTTAAGTTTTACCTTGTTAATATACTGCTATGGAACATTGCTTCCTTATACTTTAAATAACTACCACTGGCTTACTAATTTAATAGAGACTTTAGAGTCATTCAGAATTTTGCAGTGTATTTTAAGGGGTTCTTAGAGTAGCAAAACAAACAACCATGACTGAAAAACTTGAGGGTTAACCCTCACCTTCTTCAACTATCAGTTCTTTCTTCATTCATTTTTCCATTAGGAGGAAAAAAATCACAAGTCCTTCTTTCCTACTAACATAAGGGTGAAAAATAGGTTCTCCAGCACGCCACAATGAGAATATTAGTTGAAAAGCAGATACAGAAGAGCACAGAAAAGAAGCCACAGTATTGTCCCAAGGCAATGAAGTACCTATTTTTATGCTGAACCAGCAACCGATACAGCTTTTCAGTTTCTCCACTCCCATATAGGTAGTCTGCTTGTTCTATCACATCTTCCACTTATGAAGGAATTAAAATTGTGGAAACAGAAGAACAAATTATAGTTAATTAAGACATTATCAACAAAACCAAAACATTTCAGAGCAAGACAACCTAGCTGAAAATCATGTAGCTCATTTTTAGACCATCATTTCAAACTTACAAGCACAGCAAGATTGATAAGCAACATGTACAATGGACAACGAGGATGACAATTGGTGTCTCTCCAGTGAAACTACAACAGCTTTCAGCAAGACAGCTTTGCTTGCTGGACGGATTTAACATTCCAAGGTGTCTTTCTCATTGAATCAGACTACTAAAAAAAAGTTATTTTTTAACTTCTGAAAACGGCAGAAAAGGAAAAAAAAGGTACAGTAAATGGACCAGAACAGCAAGTACAATAGAGAATTGAGAGTAACAAAGCCCTTTCATTCGTTAGTGTACGTAGAGAATTTAAATCTTACAGTAACAATGAAAAAACCCCAACTTTTAAAAATATTCCTCATTTTCAATATGGCTCCACAGTTTTGCCAGAACATTACTGCAGTTTGAGTGGGTCCCATTATTTACTAAGCCAAAACAAAACATTGCTTGAAGTGTTTCTGACTGAAGTTGTTAGGATTTTCCCAAATACAACCCCAAAAATTACAATTAATCTACTAAAACTCCTGTGTGTTCAAGACACTAATAGCAAAAATAATTTTGAAAATCAGAACTGGCTTTCTAGAGTATCAATTTATGAACTAAGTACCATTATTTTTATGATACTTTCTTTTTCTAGAAAATACTCTGAAACACAACAGTGGTGGGGGAATATAATTTCCCCAACTGGACAAATATAATAATATAAAATATTACATAAATAAATATAGTACTTGGAACAGCCTACAGGAATCAGAACTATCAAACACCACACTATATAGGATTATAGCATGAAAAAAAATGGAATTAGAAGGAAAATAACCCAAAGGGAAGCGGATACGTAATTTTGTTGACATATGTAACATATGTACATGAGAAGAACAAATTTCAAGTTTACTCTTCTGCCAACATTTAAGCATTAAACAATTATCTTTAAAGTGAAAAGCTTTGTCTAACTTTTTACAGACTTTTACCTATGCTTATTGTCACTTTGGTATCACTCCTGGGTCCATGATCAAACTTAGAAGTCAAAACATAAGCTCTAACCCCTTTAATAAAAATTAATCATATTTAAAAGGCTTCCTTTTTCAAGTTACCTACTAAATATGGTAGCCACATTTAAAGTCAGCACAGTTTTCTTTACAGAAGAAGTAAAACATTGAAGGCTACTGAACACAAAAGCCTGCTCTTCAGCTTAAAAAGATCCTAGAATATAAATCAGTGTGTTCTGGGTAATTTTTAACCTTTCTGTCTCTAAATGTCTTTTTTCAACCCTTTCAAATACAAGATAATGGTCTACGTGGACTTTGGATTTTAGTGTCCAAAATGAGCTTCATGGTATATCTTCAGTATGATCTTCACTAAACATTTATGCTTGCTTGCTGACCTGAACACTGCTAACATATCTAATGACTAAATGCTCAGAACTCAAAATCTCTGAATGCATTTCCCACAAGGCATTTTATATAAATTGTTATATTTTTATTACTTTAGAGTATTTTTCAGGTATTTCTAGTTTACCCTTATTTGCACCATATTTTTATGTATCTGGTATAGAAAGACCATTAGCATTGCTTTTCTTGGCAATGTAAATGTCAGATTCACGTGGCAGCACTGAAAACACCAAAGGGAACTAAGCATTGTTATTTATGTTGCTCATGAGAAATGATGAATTCTTTATTCCTATTACTATTATTCCTTAATTGTGTACTGAGTAGCTATTTCAAATCTACCCCTGATGCTCCTTCTGTTATAGCACAGGAAACAGCTCCTTATCCATTTAAAAATTTATTATCTGAATTTTTATTTCTATCTGCATAAACGTCTAAGATGCTCCTTTTTTTGAGACACAGAGAAACAAGTTCCCTGAACTGGTAGAAACCTCAACTACACAGCGAGCACACATCCAATTTAGGCTCATTCTCCTTTCAGTCAGACTTACTCTGAAAACCCTAACTTAGAAAAGTTTTAAGCCTGCAATAATATCCCCTTTTAAGATACTGTTACTATCCTTCTCACAGTGAGACTACTCTTAGTCAAAGGATATGAAAAAACATTTTCCCACTTTTTAAATTGTTTTCTAGTAGGTAAAGCAAGCTTTTGCTTCCCCTTTCTTAGTGTTACAGAAACAGAAAATGTTTCTCAATTTCATATGAAGCACTATCTCAGTGTTGCTCAATAAGTTAATTAGACTGGGCAACAAAATAGTTATTATCCACCTTGTGTATGTGTTCTATCCCTGACAGGAGAAGCTACTAATCTGCTTTCGGTTACACCTGAAATAATCAACAAATAAGCTGTTGAAGTGCTACCACACCATCCATAACCAATTCAAAAGCATCCTATCATTATATAACACTGCATGCAGTCTTAATGGAAAAAAATCAAAAGCATTATACCATTTTCCTTTACAATTCTGGCACTAAAAATTTTAAGTTTCACATCAGAATAACGAAAATACTTCAAAATTTGAAAGTATTACCTTTGAAGCTTGCATGAACCTCAGCAAAGCCAGAAATCAGCTTATGAGCTTCATAAACCAAAAAGGACCCTGTTGAAAGCACAACCCCCCTCTGAAGACTTTTCCTAAGCACCTGTGTAGGATCATACGATAGGTTAATGATTAATGAACATTAGCACACCGAGTTATAAAAGTTTTTTCTTGTCTGTATCACCGGTTATATTTCAGATTCTGAGGGGAAAAAAACAACAAAACAACAAGTTTAAAATGCTGAAAAACCCTCATGTGACAAAACGCCACTTCATCAAGCGGGTATTTGAACTATATTCAACAGAAGCTCACGATTACGCCTGAAAACACCAACATAACACTAGACTGAACGTAACCCGCAACTACGGAGCGAACAAACGGTTAGAAGCAAAAATGAAATCCGCACTGCTCAAACGAGCCCAGGGCTCGGTTTTCGCACAAACAAACCAGTCCTTCGCTACGCCCCGCGATACCGGAGCCTCCACCCGCCTCCCCCATGCCGGCGGAGCGCCTCCGCGGGGCCGAGCGGCGGCCACACCCCGTGGGAATCAGAGGGAATTAGGTTGGAAGGGGCCTCTGAGACCACCCAGTCCAACCTACGAACCCCACTAGCCAAATACAGCATGACACCAAGCGCCACGTCCAGTCTTCCCTTAAACACCTCCGGGGTCGGTGACTCCCCAGCCCCCTGGGCGGCGCAATCCAAGTAGTCCCTGGAAGCGGCCGCGCTCCCCCGCACCGAGCGGCACCCCGGCTACCTGAGTCCCCGGCCATCCCCGGCCGCAGGGTGCTGCCTCTCGCCGGAGCGCTGTCCCCAGGCCAGCGGGGCCGCGGCGGAAAGGCCGCGCCAGGGATGCCGCCAGCGATGCCATCAGCGCCGCCATCGCCGCCACCAGTACCGCCCCCCGCCTGCGGAGCAGCCGNCGCGGCAGGGGGGGCGCACGGGGGCTCTGCGCCTGCGCCCCGGGGCGGGGCGGGCCGTGTCCGGCTGCGCGGGTGTGGCCGCCGCGGGTCGGGGTCTGGAGGCGACGCGCTGCAGGTGAGGGCGGGGGCTGGCTGTGCTGCAGGGGCCGCGGTGCTCCGCGGGGTTTGAGCTCCTGGCCCCTCTGCTTCGTGCAGAGGGAGCCGTGCGGGGCTGGGGCGGCCGGGCAGGGCTACGGGCGGCTGCTATCCCAGCCCTTCCTCGCGTGAAGCGTCCCCGCAGGTGCGGCCCCACTTTGTGCGCCGGGACGCGGAGCGCGCTGGCAGCGGCTGCTGCTGCGGGGATCGAGGAATCGCTGCCCCTTCCGCCGTCCCACGGGTAGTGGAACTCGGTGAAGTTAAAGCTGTAGGCCTGAAGGTTCGAGTCTGTAGTGCCGAGCTCTATGGTGGTGTAAACGCCACTCTAAGAAGCATCCTTGCCTATGGGAGAGGAGGCTGTCGAGAGTCAGCGTCGTTCCTGAAAACCGCATGCTGTTCTTTCTGAGCTGCTGCTTGCGTGGGTGGTTGTTTTCTTCCTTCGCTGTAGTTGCATAATATATACAATAAGAACCTTAGATAACGTTCATGTTGTCATAACTTACTCTTCCACTAGGGAAAACTTGTAAAATGTGAAACCTCTTCACTTTTGCTTACATACGCCTGTCTTGAAAGTATATTAGGTATTCTCGAAGTAATATGTATTGCCCTGCCTCCAACACTTACATTTATTTTCCTGGAGGGTTGTGTCCCTGAAGGTTCGAGTTTAAAATATTTCTGTGATGATGCAAAAAGTTTGTTTAGTAAAAGTAAATACAGTCAAACTTAATCTCAGCTCTTCTTCTTTTTTTTCAGTTGGAGCTTAAGTTTTAACTTTATATGTATATGATCACAGAGGAAAGATGTTTTGAGGTGCATGCAGAACACCAAAAAGCATTAGAAGAAAAAAAATCAGGAAAGATATTCAGGGAGTAAGAGACAGAGGTCTTTTTGTTTATCTGTTGTGGTGTTAGGAACAATGCGGTGTTTTTACAAGTATGTTTGTGCTAAATGTCTTAAAATTAATCTATATAGATTTGTTATAGGTGACTTTAGACTAATGTTGGTTCAGCTATCAAAAGCAAAAATCTATTTCTTGTAAGCTGAATAACTAAGCTATTATTAAATGTAATTTGCCAGAATTCCAAAGTAGCAGAATTGGTACCACAGTGTTTATACAGCCTTCTTTTATGCCAAATATTTCTCCAGAAGTGAATGCTAAAGGGAAGCCAGAGTGTTAGGGGTAATAAAACTAAAATCTCAAATCTCAACTGTACACATATCTCAGATGGAATTTATTTTTTTTTTCCGTAATTTGATTTAGGAACAAATGCTGTCATTACAGGGTTTCCTAAAGGAAATACCTTAAGGGACAAAGTTAAGGAGTAAGATACTTTCTATTCCTTCCTGTTTATTTTCCTGTGAAAGTCAGGATGCTCTTCCAATATAAGTAGTATATGGTCGACTCAGTATTTGTAGATATTAGATCCTGTTAAACCCAAGAAAATTACTTCTATTTGTAGATGAGTTAGGCAAAGATTAATGCTGGCCCCTCCTAGCATGACATTTGAATGTGTAGTATGGCTTGTGCAAGCAAATAGGCAGGAAGTAGAATTGCAGTGTGGTTTTTTTAATAGTCTTAAGGTCTTTTCTGTCAACTCTGTGATTCTGTTTGATTTCTTTGGTTTATCTTTAATATTGCTTTAGATGAGATGCTTTTGCTCAGACATTTTGAGAGGGCATTATTAAGTGTCTGAAGGATTTATGAATAGAGGAGTTTTAGGGCTTGGTTGCTGGATCCGAACTTCTGTTTGAGGAATAGTCTTTACTGATTTGGATCACTTGCTTCATACTTTGTTCTCTGGTTGAAGGAAGACTATGTCCTGTAGATCCATTCCATCCTGTAGATGGATCAAGTGCACTTTCAGTTTGCTTTATCAAAGGTACACTTAGGAGTCAGCTGAATTAGTTCTAGTTGTGGCAGTTTGCTTCTGGTATTTCCCCTGCTCAGAAAGGTTGTTATAAATTCCTCATGGCAGATAATTAGCATATGTGCAATTATCTGATGGTTCCAGGAATTAGCATGATTGCTGTGTGCCTGTCTTTGGAGCCACTTGGGAGCCTGTGGATATGCAGAGCATGAATGATGCCTCCTAGGCACAGGGAATGCTGAGTGCTAGTATGTGCTGTGATACAGAACCAAAGGACAGCTGACTGGAGAGCTCTTGGTTTGCATACAAGGAGGTTTGAAATACCTCTGGGCTACAAGAAAGTGCAATTTTGTGATTTGTTTCAAGGTGTTGCTATTGTTTATACTGAGGTGCTAGACCACTGTGGAATACTGATTTAATGGACTTTTTTAGTCATCCTTTAGCTGTGTAAGGATGCATAGGTTTGTTAGAGCGTAAACAATATTGGGAGCCACTGAGTTTGATCTATTTACTCTAATCCACTGTCACTGTACTGAAAAAAAAAAAGAATTTAATGAATAGGACAAAACCAGTAATTAAAATCTCAGAGGACTTCTCTCCTGCTGGACTTTTATAATATTAGTATGTATGATTTTCTAGCAAAGGCTCTGAGTTTCCCTTAGGTAATCTTAACAGTGCTGCTGTCATGGACACGTAAAACTGTTGGACAGGTTATTTATTTTAAGAGGAACTGCAGTTCCTCAAACCACATACCTTCAAACCTCTTACTTCAATTGATCTATGGGAATAACAATTCTCGGTTTTAATTTCCTTTCATTTCACATTTTAGTGCTACTGTTGGTTGAAGCTTTAGCCTTTTGCTGAGAAGCCTGGAGGCAGACCCCTGAGGTAAGTTGCTGTAACTGATTTTTAAGAACTGGTATTTATAACAGTGAAGAGGCACAACATCCATTGAAACAAACTGTAAAAATGATTACTCTAAAGTGTTCACCTGCATCGTGTTTCTGCAGTAACGTACAGCAAGTTTTAGTGAGATAAAAGTTTTTCTTTTTTGAGGGTAATGTTATTATGTAATCAGTCAGTCACTGGCTCTACACAGAGAATTGCAATGAAGAGCACACAATTTAAGATATTATACACGTTGCATAGTTGATAGATTGTTTTACATGAAATAATTGGTATAAAGATACTCTGATAAAGCATATAAACGTATATGCAAGGAACGCATGTTCCTATGGTTTGCTGCTGTATGCTTGAAAGAATTGAATTTTGAAGTCAGGAGATCTGTATATCTTTAATTTTCTCGTTCAAGGCACAATATTACCATTTCTAGTTTAGCTCACTTGAATCACAACATCACCTAAAATACTTTTGTGTGAGGAAGGTGCTGGGAAGAACCAAGCATTAAAGATGTGCCTAAAGGGCAGACACAAGTATACAGAATTAAAAAAAAAAACAAACAACAAATAAACAGCAGTAGGATATTTAGAAATAACTGCTTTAAAGTAATTTTGTGAACAGGTGTCTTAGAAATCAAATGAATATTTTCAGTGCAGTGGTATTTTAAAAAAATAGAATTCTAAACATGTTCTTTGGCAATGTAACTTAGTGATAGATTTTTCTGCATATAGTTGCCTGACTTGTTATGCCAGTGTGCTACGAATCCAATAGAGAATCATAAAGCTTGTATAAATAGATGATTCATTTCCCATACAGAAAGCTATGCTTCCATTCTCATGTATGCCTATACCTCAAGAGTTCTTAAATATTAGCTTTTGTTTTTGATTGGCGTAATCCCCAGTAAAATGAGCGGTGTGGTCATTAGGGTTTTATCAGCCTCATGCTACTTCAGAATTTAGTTCAGAATACTCTAATTCCTTCCTGCATACTAAATAGTGAATATGGAATTATTTAGGTTGAAAAAGACCTCAAAGATGATCAAGTCCAATCTTTGACCTATCACCGTCTTGTGAACTAGACCACAGCATTAAGTGCCACAATGAGATGCTTCTTGACCATCTCTGAGCGTGGTGACTCTACCACCTCACTGGCTCTCCATTTCAATGCTTATCAACACTTTCCATGAAGAAATTCTGCCTAATGTCCAACCTGAACGTCCCCTGGCATAGCTTGAGGTTATGTCCTCTTGTCCTGTCGCTTGTTGCTTGGGAGGAGGTCAACTCCCTCCTGGCTACAGCCTCATTGAGGGAGTTGTACAGAGCACGAAGGTCATACCTGAGCCTCCTTTTCTCCAGGCTTAACACCCCTAGCTCCCTCAGCCATTCAACAAATGACTTATTCTTTAGACCTTTCCCCAGCTCTGTTGCTGTTGTCTGGATATGTCCTTCCTGAATTGAAGGGGCCAGAAGCGGACACAGGATTCGAGGTGTCACCTAACCAGTGCCGAGTGCAGTGGGACAACCACAGCCTTTGTCATGCTGGCCACTCTTGTTTTGCTACAAGCCAGGGTACCTTTGGGCTTCTTGGCCATATAGACACACACTGGTTCATGTTCAGCCAGGTGTTGACCAGCACTCTCAAGTCTTTTTCCACTGGGCAGATTTTCAGCCAGTCTTTCCCAAGCCTGCGGTGCTGCATGGAGTTACTGTGACCCAAATGCATGATGCAGTACTTGGCATTAGTGGATCTCATAAAACTGGCCTTGGCCCATTGATCCAGCCTGACCCCTTTGCAGAGCCTTCCTGCCCTCCAAGAGAGATAGAGCTATCACTCAAGAAGTGATAGCTGTATCCGTACTATTAGAAGAGAAAGCTTACACTCAAGGTTTTGTGTGGTTCTTCAAATACAGAATGACTCAAGCTGCTTATGGTACTTAGCTTGCCAGCACATCAGCTGGATGATTTTTCATGTAAAAATCTTTCTTGTAAAAAGCTGCTTGTAAACAAACTGAAAAGAAGAGCCAGAATTTTGATTTGGAGGTAGGATTTTTAGAGAAGCTGTTTTTTGGGGATTTTTTTCAAATGGAGTGATGAGATGAGGTTGGGAAACAGTCTTAGTTTTTGTAACTTTGAATGAAATGTCTGTTTCTTGTGAGGTAATCTGTAAATATATATTTATATGCATGTAGCCCAAGATCACTAGCAATTGTGTTGCTACCAGCCCTGTCAGTGAGAAGAATCATCCATTTGTCATAATTTCGTTGTCAGCTTCTTGCAGCAGATGTGGCGTTTGCTGCCTTTTTCAGTCTGGCACACAGCTGACGTAAAACACTTAAGTGTAACATTCTGGCAAGAAGATTAGCTGATCAGGAATAGACTTCATTTGCAAGCTTCTCGTGGCCTTTCTGTGTTCATTTGGGCCCTGAGATATCTAAAAATTAGATTTTTGGTCTATTGCCATTAGCAGTTCACAGGAACTAGGAAATGTTCAATGTCAGCAATAATTTCCATCAGAACAGGTTTGAGACTTGTGACTAAAGGCAGTGATGCCAAATCCACTTCATTAGTCTTTTTGTCTTTTGGTTGGGTATTTGTGCTTGTCAGACTGGATGCATCTATAATTGGGAACGTGTCATTGTAATACTCTTCAAGGTTATCTGGGCAAGCCAGTACTGTCCTCTGACAATGCAGCCTGGAGAGGATTGCTGCAGACTAGCAGTTCCCAACTGCGCTGTCATTCTGATAATAGATCTGTTCCTTTCCAGGTAGAATGCCATGTTTGCAGTTTCTATTGGAAAACAGACAATGACTCAGTTGTTTGATGTGTACCACTTATCTTCATTAGAATCATCACTGGAGTTCAAGGAACATTCTGATCTATAAACTGCAAGACAAGACTAGTCCTTGACTTAGATTTTTGCTTTGATATTTACAGCTTGAGCAGAAAGACTTGTCATATTCTTAGTTGACCTAATCATGCTCTTGAGCAGCCTAGACATGGCAGAGGATCCCTTGTGACTGTACATCACTGCAGTTCAGATGTACGTTATATATAATAATCTTCAGTCTTTTCCTGTCCAACATGTTTTTTTTAAAGCCTGATATACTTCTGCAATCATAAAAGCTTTTTCAACAAACGATGACTGAGCTATCACCTGCACACATTCTGGTGTGCTTTGCCTTCCTTTATGGTACCCTACGTGGAGGGCAGGTTGATAGCTTGAGAAAAGCAAAGGTTTTAATTAAATATGACCAATGTGGAGCACAGCTACTTTAATAACACTAGTTAAATAAGTAAATCTCTTGTTATGTGTTGTAATTTACTGGCAGTCAAGGCTTATCCTACCACAGCCTGAACAATATAATCTGTCCATGTAAAGTTATTCCAGAATTCCAAATATTCAAGTAATCTGGTCATGTATCTAGAATATTTTACATTTGATTTGCCTACTGGATGTATTGTAGAATGGTATTTCAAGAGGGAATGCATTAGTGCAGTCATGATTTATTTTCGCCGTCCTGAAAAGACAGCAATTTGCCAGACTCTGTATGGCATTAACTCCTCAAGAACAGGTTACTTGCTTACCTGGCAGTGACTGATCCTTGAGGATGTTTATCATCTTTAGAAACCCTACCATCCACCTCTCAAACTGTGGGAACTTTTCAGCTTTTAGAAGTGAGGAGAATTGGATGAAGCTGGAGTAATTCTTCCTTTCATGCATTTGGGATGGCAAGGATTTGTGCAGGTTGAGCAGAGCTCCAGCAAGTAGCGCTGTTTGAAAGACTCCTGACCTCACACAGGTGAAGCATATGTGCCCTCTGCAAATTCTTAAGGTTTGCAGTGTTGTAAAAAAAGTATCTCTTGTTTATTTACTAAGTTTCACTACCTTAAATACTGCATTGGATTAATGAGACACAAACTTTTCTTTTTAGTAAGTATTTTGCAAACTTTTAATGTTTATAATGTTACTGAAAATCAGTATAGCTATTTGCAGTAAAAGATACCAGTCTTAGAGAGAAACATATTTTTTGAGTAAAATAGCAAAATTATTTCTTGAAATGTATTAGTAGTACAGACCTCTTCAACCTATTATGCAAATATAGATTCCTAATATTCTCAAAACTTCTGAGAAAAATGCTTTATATTATTTTTCATCTTGGATTTTTCAAAACTGGAGAAGGTAGAGATTAAAGGACCATCTTGTGGTTTGTGCAGTTTTGCTCTTTATGTCGATTTTGAGTGTCCTCCTCTTAAATAAATGCACGTTCTTTCTACAAGTTATCTTTTATCTAATACAGACACAGTTATTGCATCTCAAATGAGCATTTGCATTTCAGGGAAGGGATTCAGCCTTTTTATTCTTCCCTTCTCTATGCTAAAAGATGTTTTTTGCACGGCACTCTTTCTTAGTCTGCTCTTTTCCTGGATTAGATGCATAGTGGAGAGTTGGCGACATGGAGGAGGAGAGGAAGTAACAGAATTGATGTGTTCATGTGACAAAGTACTTGAAATGTACAAAGTATGAGTACACACACAGACAAAAATAAGGAAAAAACCGACCATATTTTTAGGTTGACTGGATGTTATCTATTTACCAGTGATTTTGGAAATATGACCTTAACAAAAGAAATGGGTGCTTTCAAGGACTCTTGATAATAAGGAGTTTCAGACAAGTTGAAGGAAGAAAATTTTGACTAGTTTGAAAATGCATCTCAGTTCAAGTTTAAATTCTGTTGAGTTTCATGCAAACCCTTTCTACTTGCTGTTGCAGCATCAGTGGGAGGAGAGCATCATTTTGTCAACAGAAAGTTGTTTCTCTGGAAACTGTCATTAAGGAGTCATGTACTGGTATGCACTGGATTCTGTGGGAAGGCCACTGACTGTTAATGAGCTCGGTCTGGCGGCCAGGAAAGCAATAGGGAGTGGAAAATACCAGTATAAAAAGAGAACTAGGAAAAAATGGCAGACTGCTTTTAAGAGGTATTCTTTCTAAGCCTAAAAACTATTGGTTTAAAAACTTTTAATACTTAGACCTTCAGTCTTTTCACCTCAAGGACAATGAATTAAACTTTATAAAGTCATGGGAACAAAAAGATACTCAAAGAAGAAATTGCATTTAGGTGTTTGAGGGGTGCATGAGGATTTCTGTGAATCTGACATACTTCTTAGAATATGTGTATGGATGTTTGAGTGTTTCTTTTACAGATATGTACTCAGTCTCTGAAAGGTCCATCACTGAGATAGCAGAATGGAGATGAGACAGCATGTGAATTATGCTCTAGTGGAATACAAGAAGCCTTGGGAAAATTTTCTCAGACTCCACAATGTTTTCTTTCTCCTATTTTCAGTTTGTTCTTTGTCTTTTCCATGTTCCTTTCTTTTTTTCTCTCTAAAAAAAAATCATTCATTTTCATGAAAAGTCTTACGAATACAGTGAAAGGAAGAGAGCTGGCTTGGGTCAAGTAGTTTCATATTCAAATATGAATGCAAATGTTGCTAGTGAGCTGACCAGATAGAAGCAGATGCCTTTCCTTCTGCCTTGTTCTCTTTGGTTTCTCATGCGCTTTTAAGATAAATTAATACAGAAGGATACTTGGTCTAGACTGTGGGTTTACTGGAGAGAAGGCAAACCTGAAACTGAAGAGTCTTGGGAGCTTGCAAGGTAGGCTGCTTGTGGAAAGATTCGGAAGTCTTAGTCTCTGAGTCAAGGATGATTGTACTGTAGAGGTTTACTTCCCCAGGAGTTGTTGGAAATTATCAACTCTATCCTTGAAGTGTATAATTATGGAGATTTTTTTTTTTAATATATATAGAAAATAATCTGGTGCTCAGACCTTTTTGGGCTTGCAAATGCATGTTATGCCAGTGTGGGATTCATAACTGATAATCAAGTTGTTTCTGCATGTTTGTAATATCTGCTAGTATTAGTGGACATTGTCCAGTGGACAATGATGGAGGTACTGAAAGAGAAAATGTAAGGATGCTTTCAGTTATTCTTTTTTTTAAACTGCATCTTCAGAAAGAGCAGTTCCCTGCAATTCAGTTATTATTTGACTTCAAAGTATTTATCCTTATTATTAAAATTTGTAGTTGTTTTTTGTAGGCTTACTAAAGCAAGATCACCTGTTACGTGCTTAAACGGCTTTTCCAATTCTGCCATGCATATGGTTTCAGCATTTTGTTACAGTGGTTTGGTAGAGGAATATGTAATATAATGTGTTTTCCTTATTCATGGAATTATTAATAATATCTACATTATAAGATACTGGCATTCATGTGGGCTTTTGGATTTCATTTAAAGCTTGTGAAGTTTTATTGTCAGCAGTTCGAACCACTGTGCCTTCTTTGAGGTATATCCCATTTTTCATTTGGTTCCTCAAGCGTTCTCAGAAACCTGATCTTGTTTTTTATGTGCAGATTTTGAAATTAATTTTTATACGTGTGTGGAAAAGACAAGAGTGTGACAGTAATGCTATAATGTTGGTACATCATAAATTGCAAAATTTGTATTTGTAACCTCAGATCATCATTTTTGACAAGCTAACACTTCTTGTGATTGGTTAGAGAGTTAATGCATTGTGACAATCCTATTGTTTGCTTTTAGTCCATTTTAGTGATGATTTCTGTTGCTACTTTCTAGTGTGACCAATGGCAGCACAGTGTGTGACGAAGGTGGAGCTGACTATTTCTTGCACCAATCTCTTGGATAAAGATGTTGGTTCCAAGTCTGACCCTCTGTGTGTGCTTCTCCAGAACTCAAGTGGTCAGCAGTGGTATGAGGTACAGCCTCATGCTTCTCTCCAACCTGCTAAAAACACATTCTGCCTCGTTGGACCTTTTAAAATACTGTAACTTATGGTTTCATTAAAATATTTTAATTTTGTACCAGCACTTTTGAATAGTTTTTGTTAGATTATATCTCTAATAGTGTAGTGGGTTTGGATTTTTCCCTTACCTAAAAACCAAGCTATGTCAAACCACAACAAATTGTTACATGGACAGTATACTCACAATCATTTGCTATTAAATACAACTGTCTGATTTTTAGCACTGTTCCCCAGCCATGTGTGGACCAACAGAAGAAGCCTTCTAAGTGCTTAAATGTGCTTTTATAAATACAGTACTCCAAAACTAGGGTCTCATCCTGGATTTGACAATACAAGATTTTATGTTGGTCTTCCCTGCGCAGGAATAGGTCCTGCCTTAGAGGGAGTGATGAAATATAGGTCAAGTATCCCTAACTTAAAGAAGTGGATTTTGAAATATATATAATATAATATAACTTATATTTTGTGAAAGATTTATAGGAAGATTCTCCTTTGTACTTTAAGAACTTTTGAGTATATTTAATAATACGGCATTTGATTTGCTTGTTTGTTTAGTTTGTGAAATACCAGATAAAGTGATATCTTTCTAATTTCAGGTTGATCGCACAGAAAGAGTTAAGAATTCCTTGAACCCAAGGTTTGCCAAGAAATTCTTAATTGATTATTATTTTGAGCTTGTTCAGAAACTTAAATTTGGAATATATGACATTGATAACAAAACCTATGATCTGAGTGATGATGACTTCTTAGGAGAATTAGAATGTACTCTGGGACAGGTAAGCATGCAGATGATTTCCCTTAGAATTAAGTTACTGGAAATTATTAGCTACTTTTACTTTGAATTTATCACTATGTTCTTGTGTAGTTGGAGTACTCTTAAGTTGGAATAGGATGCCCTTCATTTGTTTTTTCAAGTCTCAGTTCAGTGTATATACATTTCATGTTCAAAAGGTCTTGAGATGATGCCCTGAAATGTGCTCTAGGATGACGACTGTTGGATTGCTTTCTAAAAGAGGACTGTCAATGAGCACAAAGTTGTACTAATTGCTGTTTATTTACTCTAATACTCAAATTCCTGTTTTTATGCTCTCAGAAAAAAGAGAATCAGTGTAGAACAACATGTGAGTGCTCACAAGGGCTATATTATCCTTGTAATCTGCTTTCCACTCAATGCGAACAATGATCCTAGTTCTGCCAGCTGTAGATTTATGACTATTTCCCACTTGTATTCTGCTATTGATGCTATCACAATGGGGCAGCTTCTTTTTAACTTGTCCTTTTGAATAGATCCTTCAAGGGCACTTCTCAGAAGAGCTNAATTTTTAAATTATTTCTATTTATTTATAGAAAGTTATGGGAAGTAGATGTAATGCTGTTATCTTCACAAAAAAAGGAGAAATTACTAAAATGAAAATACCTCACTCATTTAATTGCTTTGAAAATCTATAAAATCATGTTAATAATGCTTGATACTCAAATTTTGTCTTGGCAGATAGTTTCTAGCAGGACTCTAACAAAACCATTAGTACTTAAAAATGGCAAACCTGCTGGAAGAGGAAGCATTACGGTAAGATAATTAAGAAATTAATGTCTTCAGGGTTCATCCTGAATTGTTTCTGGGTTTTATTTTTAGTTAGTGGTTTGAATGCAGTGAGTCTATTCTATAGTGCTGTAAAGCATATTTTTTTGCTCCACTAATCTATCTTTGTCATCCGATAGCAGCCCACCTTCTGTATTATAAGTCCCATTGCATACACCAGGGCATCCAATGGGCTACTGTTTGGCGCATATCTTTGTCAGTGCCATCATTTATGGTAAATAGATGGAATGGAATCCCAATGTCAAATCAAATTTTTCCTCTCCTCTTCCCCTTCCCCCCACCTTTTTTAATGCTTCATTTGTGAGAAAACATAGCAACTTTTTAAATGGACCTGTCATAGGAATGCTGTGAGTATGAGGACACTATGTAGTTCCTGAATAAAAACTATAAGTATTTTGTTTGCCTACCTAGATTACAGCAGAAGAAGTAAAGGATAACAGGGTTGTTGTATTCGAATTAGAAGCAAGGAAACTGGACAATAAGGTATTTAAGCGATTGCTGTTTCTTTGATGAAGTAGTAAAATCAAGAGTCTTGTCAAAGCGTGAAACATTTGAATATTCATTCTCATTTTTGCTTAAAAAATAAAATCTGTTAAGATTTTACTTAGACTAAAAAAGAAATTGACATAAGGTTGCGTCAGAGTAACTTCATTTACTATTTTGAAATTAATTGCAATGTATTTCTAAGTAAGATAAAACATGCCTTTCATGGGTAGTCCATGAACAACATGTTCCCGTTTAAATGTAAATCCTTACATTTATTCATAAATGAAAGGGAGTTCTGGTATATCCATTGGTTTCAATGGCTATGTAGATGGTTGCCCATTATCTCTCAAAATAAATGGTGAAAAGTGTAGCTGGTGTGTATGAATTCGTTATGTTGAATATAGGGCTGGCTATAGAGAGACTTTTAAAAACAAAATTAGAAAAATAACAGAAAAATGTTTTTATGTTTACCTTTTGATCTTTTTTTTTACCTGGAGGAAGTCCTTAGTTTCCTATCTATCCATTGTAATACTTACTGGTATAAATATTTTACTTGAGCTATCAGGTAGTTGATATGTGGACATTTTTCTCCTAAATTGAAGGACATTCCCTACTTTCTTTTCCTCTTTCACAGGTGGTAATATAATCAGACTTGCATTTCATCATCTAAAGCTTTTGTTCCCCTAATTTACATTTTGTTAATTTAAGTGTGTGTTAACTAGAATTTAATGGTGTTCACACTACAGGCTGTTCTGAGATAATTGCATTTATTTAAATACAGGATTTTTTTGGAAAGTCAGATCCTTATCTGGAATTCCACAAGCAGACTGGAGATGGAAACTGGGTGATGGTTCACAGAACAGAGGTAAGATATTTTCAGTTAACAGCAAAGAAGGTTGAAGTTATTTAATTTCCAGTGTGCCACAGCACTAGAGATACGATGCCTTACAAAAAGAATTGACTGGCCTGGAGCTGACGTGCAGACTAGTTAGAAATTGCATTATCTCTTCCACTGACTTCTCTGGGAAATCTACCTTATTCTTTTTATGCTGATTTTTATATATGCCATTCTGTTTGGAAAGAAAATCCCTTTTTTTTTTTTNAACAAATTGTTACATGGACAGTATACTCACAATCATTTGCTATTAAATACAACTGTCTGATTTTTAGCACTGTTCCCCAGCCATGTGTGGACCAACAGAAGAAGCCTTCTAAGTGCTTAAATGTGCTTTTATAAATACAGTACTCCGAAACTAGGGTCTCATCCTGGATTTGACAATACAAGATTTTATGTTGGTCTTCCCTGCGCAGGAATAGGTCCTGCCTTAGAGGGAGTGATGAAATATAGGTCAAGTATCCCTAACTTAAAGAAGTGGATTTTGAAATATATATAATATAATATAACTTATATTTGGTGAAAGATTTATAGGAAGATACTCCTTTGTACTTTAAGAACTTTTGAGTATATTTAATAATACGGCATTTGATTTGCTTGTTTGTTTAGTTTGTGAAATACCAGATAAAGTGATATCTTTCTAATTTCAGGTTGATCGCACAGAAAGAGTTAAGAATTCCTTGAACCCAAGGTTTGCCAAGAAATTCTTAATTGATTATTATTTTGAGCTTGTTCAGAAACTTAAATTTGGAATATATGACATTGATAACAAAACCTATGATCTGAGTGATGATGACTTCTTAGGAGAATTAGAATGTACTCTGGGACAGGTAAGCATGCAGATGATTTCCCTTAGAATTAAGTTACTGGAAATTATTAGCTACTTTTACTTTGAATTTATCACTATGTTCTTGTGTAGTTGGAGTACTCTTAAGTTGGAATAGGATGCCCTTCATTTGTTTTTTCAAGTCTCAGTTCAGTGTATATACATTTCATGTTCAAAAGGTCTTGAGATGATGCCCTGAAATGTGCTCTAGGATGACGACTGTTGGATTGCTTTCTAAAAGAGGACTGTCAATGAGCACAAAGTTGTACTAATTGCTGTTTATTTACTCTAATACTCAAATTCCTGTTTTTATGCTCTCAGAAAAAAGAGAATCAGTGTAGAACAACATGTGAGTGCTCACAAGGGCTATATTATCCTTGTAATCTGCTTTCCACTCAATGCGAACAATGATCCTAGTTCTGCCAGCTGTAGATTTATGACTATTTCCCACTTGTATTCTGCTATTGATGCTATCACAATGGGGCAGCTTCTTTTTAACTTGTCCTTTTGAATAGATCCTTCAAGGGCACTTCTCAGAAGAGCTGTCTTGGGATTTTTCCTGCCCTGTGTCTTAAGTGTTTTTTTTTTTAATTGCATTATAAGGATATAGGCATTGTGAACTGAAATTTAATGTCAATTAAAAATTAATCATTCATTCTTAAGGTAAAGAAGGACCTGTAGAATGAATAGACACACTTCTGAGGAAGCATTACCTGAACAGGGTAGAATAAAATCTGCTGGAAACTGTGCAAGGGAAGGCTGATGATTTTTTTTTGAATGACAGACATTGTGTTTATAAATTTATTAGCTAGATCAATTTATGAAATATGCCTTGCATGCATTTTAAAGGTAACTTAAAGAACAGTTTGATATTGGAACCTAAGGTATTTGTCCATGAATGTGTATCATGTTATTAGAAGACATTTTAATTCTTATTACTCCTGAAGCTCTGCATGTTTCCATCTGCATATATATTTTAAAATTTTGAATTTTCTATTATAATAGAAAATTTTTAAATTATTTCTATTTATTTATAGAAAGTTATGGGAAGTAGATGTAATGCTGTTATCTTCACAAAAAAAGGAGAAATTACTAAAATGAAAATACCTCACTCATTTAATTGCTTTGAAAATCTATAAAATCATGTTAATAATGCTTGATACTCAAATTTTGTCTTGGCAGATAGTTTCTAGCAGGACTCTAACAAAACCATTAGTACTTAAAAATGGCAAACCTGCTGGAAGAGGAAGCATTACGGTAAGATAATTAAGAAATTAATGTCTTCAGGGTTCATCCTGAATTGTTTCTGGGTTTTATTTTTAGTTAGTGGTTTGAATGCAGTGAGTCTATTCTATAGTGCTGTAAAGCATATTTTTTTGCTCCACTAATCTATCTTTGTCATCCGATAGCAGCCCACCTTCTGTATTATAAGTCCCATTGCATACACCAGGGCATCCAATGGGCTACTGTTTGGCGCATATCTTTGTCAGTGCCATCATTTATGGTAAATAGATGGAATGGAATCCCAATGTCAAATCAAATTTTTCCTCTCCTCTTCCCCTTCCCCCCACCTTTTTTAATGCTTCATTTGTGAGAAAACATAGCAACTTTTTAAATGGACCTGTCATAGGAATGCTGTGAGTATGAGGACACTATGTAGTTCCTGAATAAAAACTATAAGTATTTTGTTTGCCTACCTAGATTACAGCAGAAGAAGTAAAGGATAACAGGGTTGTTGTATTCGAATTAGAAGCAAGGAAACTGGACAATAAGGTATTTAAGCGATTGTTGTTTCTTTGATGAAGTAGTAAAATCAAGAGTCTTGTCAAAGCGTGAAACATTTGAATATTCATTCTCATTTTTGCTTAAAAAATAAAATCTGTTAAGATTTTACTTAGACTAAAAAAGAAATTGACATAAGGTTGCGTCAGAGTAACTTCATTTACTATTTTGAAATTAATTGCAATGTATTTCTAAGTAAGATAAAACATGCCTTTCATGGGTAGTCCATGAACAACATGTTCCCGTTTAAATGTAAATCCTTACATTTATTCATAAATGAAAGGGAGTTCTGGTATATCCATTGGTTTCAATGGCTATGTAGATGGTTGCCCATTATCTCTCAAAATAAATGGTGAAAAGTGTAGCTGGTGTGTATGAATTCGTTATGTTGAATATAGGGCTGGCTATAGAGAGACTTTTAAAAACAAAATTAGAAAAATAACAGAAAAATGTTTTTATGTTTACCTTTTGATCTTTTTTTTTACCTGGAGGAAGTCCTTAGTTTCCTATCTATCCATTGTAATACTTACTGGTATAAATATTTTACTTGAGCTATCAGGTAGTTGATATGTGGACATTTTTCTCCTAAATTGAAGGACATTCCCTACTTTCTTTTCCTCTTTCACAGGTGGTAATATAATCAGACTTGCATTTCATCATCTAAAGCTTTTGTTCCCCTAATTTACATTTTGTTAATTTAAGTGTGTGTTAACTAGAATTTAATGGTGTTCACACTACAGGCTGTTCTGAGATAATTGCATTTATTTAAATACAGGATTTTTTTGGAAAGTCAGATCCTTATCTGGAATTCCACAAGCAGACTGGAGATGGAAACTGGGTGATGGTTCACAGAACAGAGGTAAGATATTTTCAGTTAACAGCAAAGAAGGTTGAAGTTATTTAATTTCCAGTGTGCCACAGCACTAGAGATACGATGCCTTACAAAAAGAATTGACTGGCCTGGAGCTGACATGCAGACTAGTTAGAAATTGCATTATCTCTTCCACTGACTTCTCTGGGAAATCTACCTTATTCTTTTTATGCTGATTTTTATATATGCCATTCTGTTTGGAAAGAAAATCCCTTTTTTTTTTTTCTTTTTTTTTTTTTTTTTTTTTTTTTTTTTACATAGCTTTCAGCAATCTAGGAGAAAACAAATATTTTGGAAAAGAGCTGCATACTCATACAGGGACATTTGCTCAGTTCTACGCAGTGCTGGGGTAGGACTTGCACATTCCTGACTCTGCTGTTCTTAGGAAGGTGTCCTGGCTGTACCCTTCACTAATGAAAGTAATGATGCTGAATGCTTGCATAGCACGGGCAAACCAAGGGGAATGCAGAGTGAGGGAAAATGTGCTTGAGCAGCAGCAGCCTTTCACCCAGGAAGAGGTATAGGGGTCCTGTGAAAGCAACTGGCAGGCTAAGAGCAATTTCAAAATGTCTCACTGTAGTGGCAGCTGAGGGCCCAGTTACAGCTGAGGTGCTGTGCCCATAGGAAGTGGTGACTATGGATATTGAAGAACTATAAATCCTTTTTTGTCAGATGTATTGTTTCTCTCATGAGGTGGTTCTTCTGCTTAAGGTGCATCTTTTCTATGGTGATTTCAGTCATCAACTTCAGTAATAAATTCAGAATTCGTTGTTTCAGCCTAGAAATGTCTGGTGGATTACAGGTTAAAAAAAACACTTTTTTTTTTCTAACTACTGTTTTTATTGATTTCATTTTAAAGAGAGATTTCTTTCTCAGCACTCCTATGTTGGAAGTATTACTGTTGGTAGGTGTTATTATTAAGTAGTGCATGTTATGTGTAGTTTCTTGTACTTTTGTAAGATCTTTATGTGGTGTATTGGGTATGTTTAGGATAACAGTTGACAAACTTTGAAGATCTTTCAGTACTATTTGTAAATAACACTTTAGTGTTCAGCTTGAGGGGCCTTTTATCCTCATGCACTGTTTTTACTTTACTATACTGTGAATTTCTTGAGGGTGTGTTTCCATAAATGCCATTTCCAAATAAGTAATACATGGGAGTGAATTTTAATCTCCAGAGCACTGATGTGTTCAGAAATTCCAATGTAATATTTTTCCACACATTTTTGGTGACTCATTCCTTTATATATGTGTGCATGTATGTATGTGTGCTTATTAAAAAAAAGTATCCAGTATCTTATTTATGTAAGGATAAATTTAAGTTTTTGCATTGCAGTAGCTGAAGGATGTAGTAGGTGACAGTAAGGTGTACCAAATATGGAGCTGAAAGAGACCATCTCTTTTTGAACAACAGCATGTTGAGTAGTTTGATTTATATCCTGTATTTCGAGTGCATTAGAGAACAGCATTGCACACAAAAATCATGAAGGTATGACCCATTATGATGACTACTTTCCACCCTTGTAAACAATGGTGTCCTTTTTCTTTTTTCTACAGGTTATTAAAAACAACCTGAATCCTGTTTGGAGGCCCTTTAAAATCTCTCTCAATTCTCTGTGTTACAGTGACATGGATAAGTCAATCAAGGTAATGCATATTAAATGCGTGTATAAATTCATACATTAAAAGTTAAAATATGTAAAAAAGGGAAGATGTGTTGTTCTAGTTACTGCAGGTTTTTTGTTTCAAATTTAATGAAAGCATTAGGTTTCTTATGTGGTAGGCACAGATACGCATGTATGTTTTAGGGGCAAAAAGCAAAGTACTGCACATTTGTGATGCATTGTGTGGTAGAAGCTGGTCTTTGAAAGTCTGGGACACCAGTTGAGCACGAGTATCTTTGAAATGTCCAGTGCAGTTTCTTATTTTGATTATACATGCTTAGCATGGCATCAGCCAATACTGGTGGTGTTAAAGATACTGTGCAGTGAAAGAAGCATGTTAAAGGCTAGAAGATGCTTTGTTCTATGGGATGGATCTGGTAAAACAGGTAACATTAATGACATTTTGAATGTACTGACTGATAAAATTAATTACACTTAATAGACTAGCTAGCAGATGTGGGTCAGATCCAGCTTGTGAATACCAGTTTTAGCAACTTTTCTTCTTCATATAAAATTGAATTTTCTGTCAGAAAAAGAAACCCGTGAAGTGGTAGTTCTGCCAGGACTTTAATGTTTTCTATTTTCTAATTTTATCTTGAATAAATTGTGTTTAACTTCTGAATATTTTTCTTCAGTAATTCCCTTTAGGGGTGGAACTGAAGCTAAGCAGCCAACCAAAATGTCATTTATAAGGTATTATGATCATGTTAGAAATCTGGTATCTTAGCATTTGAAAAAGAAACCTGAAAACCTGAATGCAGCAAACTGCTATATTTGGTGTTCTTCCTCTGGGAAGGAAAACTTAGAACATAATTTGCATGTAATGGTTATTAGTCATATGACTTGAGGCAGTCCTGGAAAATCCTTAACAGCCGCAGGGATCTGGGTGTTACCAGCACCTGCATGGATTTAAATACATATTTATAGAGGAGACTAATCAACAGCTTTACAAGCCTAGAACCTTCTTCCCTTACTGCTTCTGTGTTTTTTCCATCTCATTCCTTTTTGCTTCCCTTTTTCTAAAAAGAGCTGTGACAGCTCTTATATCTCCATATGCTATAAATTTATTTCTCCTTTTCAGTAAACAGCCATACTAAAGTTACAGACCATTGATCTACATGTATCTATGAAGAGTTATTCTCAGCTCTATCATAATTTTAATAAAGTCTGTTCTTTGAAATCTTACCTCAGAAATGTAGGTTTATATCCAGAGGAAATAGACTTTACTTGGAATAGTTATAGACTTGCAGACAGGCAGTTTGATTATGCCGTAACTTAGAAATGCAGGACCTATCACTTCAAACATTAAAATGTAGGCAGAATTGTATTATGGAATGTTATTAAAGGATTAAACAATGCATTTAACACTTTTATATGCACACGGTTGCATGTGTAATGGGCTGTTTGTCATAGTAAGTAACCAGTAATTTTTCTATGAGTGGCTTTTCACTTCTTTAATGGCTTAGTTTGTGTATGCCCAGCAGTGCACAAGCCAAGTTGAACCTTTATCTTATGGATTCATGGTTATGTTCCATGTGAGTGTGTTTGCAGTCAGTGAAGGTTTTCTGTGTCACACATGTGAGCCTTTCATTGGAGCAGGCATGCCTAGTTCTGCTGGGAAAAATATGTTAAATCACATTGTTACCTACTGCTATTGCATGTCCAGGAAGGCATGCAATAGCAGTAGGGAATAAAAGGAAATGCTTCTTTCTTGCCTGGAATAAATATTAAAAATTGTCTTAAATGGGTCAAACACGTCAAGCAAGACAAATTTTGATGTCTTTGAAATAAAAGGAAATTCATCTACTACCTGTGCTAACAGGTTGTCAGAACTATTGGGAGTCAAGAAATAATGTTCAGTTTTAAATTTCAGCTATTGAAGCACTTGGCTGAGTATTTGATTGGCATAATTTATGGTATTCAAAAGAATTTACATAGCATCTGCCATGAACATTGATTAGCCTGTTGGTTCTTTGGCTGCTTGCATGATTTAAGGTGCTGCTCCATGCATGTGCATGCATTTTTTTCATTTATTAGTGAATTTAAAATGTTGTAGTAGTGCAAACTGCAAGATAGAGGCATGTTCTGTGCAGTAAAACTTCCAATCTACACATCATGTTTTGTACTTCAACATTCCTGTTTGTTTTTAGAAACCTCATTTCTTTCAGAAGCTCAAGTGTATGTTAAAGTTGTTTGTTTTGCTTTTTTATTTCTAACTGAAATGCTCAAGTAATCAGATAAATTGATTCTTGAATATAAGATACAATATTTTTAGACATGAAAGATGGACATGCAAATAGCTGTTCAGTTTAAGCTATACATACTTTGAATATTTTTCTTGAAGTTTGCATTTTGATTCCCAGTAATGTGTGGTACCTACTTGCCTCTTGATTTATTATTTTTTCTATTTATCATCTTAATTATTAAATTATTTCTTATGTTTTTATGTGATTTGATTAAGTTAGCTATCATGTCTGTGTTGCTGAACTGAAATAAAATATCAGAAGTGGATGAAATGAACATAAGCTTTTATAAATAAATAAATAACCAGATTTTTATATTGAAAGGTAGTTTGGTCATGTTTTCAAAAAGAAGAAAAAAGACTGTCACTCCTGCCTTCTTTGGTAGATTGGGCTATTAAAAGGGTGCATTGATTAAATCATAAGGCTTATTTTTGAACTCTCACTATAGGAAAAGTGATTTTTAGTTGATATTCTGATCCATGAAGTGTAGATCATAGTTCAACAGTTCCACTGTTTAAATTTGCTCATCTTACAAAACAAAACTTCAAATATTGTTTCTAGCTTTAGGGCTGAACCTTCATATGCTTATAAATTCTGTGTTATTTTGAGGATTAATCAAGTAGTATAAAAGTGTTGCTAAAATTCTCATGATTGCTTGCATAATTGATTTACTAAATTTTTAGCTGGATGCTCAGATTCATGATGAATGTAAAAACCCTACATTTTTTTTTCCTACTTTTCCCAACACCCCATCATTCTCAAAACATAGTTCAATATAATTGATGCTACTTGCTTATGTAAGACCTGACACTACTTAAGTATTCTCATCTCTCCTTCACTTGAGTAGAAGATTAGATTCAAAACTGAGTGTATTGGCTTCTACCCAATCTTAATGTGTTTTAAATGCAACCCAATGCAGTTCTAAGACTTCAATGCGAGAAAAACTCTGTGATATAGAAGATACAGGAATGTTCGGGATGTTCAGGTTTGCCATTTGCAGTGTTTATTGTTATTTGTATGTGCTTTTTGTATATGATTTTTGCCATTTCTATTACTAACACTAAGTAATGCTGCATTTTAGGTTGAGTGCTATGACTATGATGGTGATGGGTCTCATGATCTCATAGGAAGTTTTCAAACGACAATGTCGAAGCTGAAGGAAGCATCTCGGTCATCACCTGTAAGTGTTACAAAGTCTAAGCTGCCTGTGTGTTCTTGATAAGCTGTTTTACTCATGCTGAAGCAAAACCTAGGTCACCTGGCCTCAGGTGACCTCCAAGTTGTGTTAGGCTACACCTTGACATTGCTATTGTAATTCAGGCTGAAACAGCATTTACATTTTATGTCCATTTTCCTAGAATTAATGTCATGGTTACAGTTTTTATTATTATGTATATGAATGCCCCACCATCAGCACAAAAAAATTTCACTAATCATAAAAATACAGAAATAAAAAAATCCTGAATTGTCAAAAGACAGAATGCAGCACAAATTTAACTACAGTTAAAAGACCAAGGCTTGTATTTTTTCAAGCATTACTTAATCCTTTATTTTAAAATGTGGCACTTATTAACTATTACGTATACTTTAATGAATATGAGAAAAGTCAGTATTAATGCCATTGCACAAAAATGCGGCTGTGTTACATTAGGTGGATTTTTTCTAAAGCGATGTTATCCTTCCTGATCTTATGAACTATAACAATTTCCAAACCTTTTAATATTGCATGCTTGTATTTTTCTAATATTTTGAGTGCTGTATTTGTACTAAATAATAAAAATAATAATAATTAAAGCCACAGCTTCTGGAAACACTGATGCTTTGTTTGAATTGCTATGTCTTTACCAAAAAGAAAGTTGTTCACAGAATCCTCGGGGGGAGAATGGTACAGAATTTCTTTGCTTGTTTGAAATACAGTTGTCAAAACGAATATATTTGTAGCCTTTTGGGTAAAAGAGGATTTCTGTCTTGAGAATGTGGGTTTTTTTCTTGCTGACATTGGGCAGGCTGGGTTTAATTTTGCTGCGTTATGAAATGAACTGCATTTTTAATGTAAGCTCAAAGTATCAGTTCTGAAATAAAGGATTATTAAACTTGTTGCATAAATGATATTATAGTATTCTTGTTGGATTTACTTGCATTCATGCAGGTTGAGTTTGAGTGCATCAATGAAAAGAAAAGACAGAAGAAAAAGAACTATAAAAACTCTGGCATTGTGAGCGTTAAGCATTGTGAGGTCAGTAATATATTCTGATACGATTCTGGTTTTAAGTGTTCACATTCTCCTTTCATATATCATCTTCAAACTGTAAGAAACTTTAAGATGTCTGAAAGTTTCAGACCTAGTAAATGTGCAAGGAACATGTGTGGAGACAAATAGAGAGCTGAATCACATACCTATCGTCCCCTGTCACTTCACTTTCTCTTGAAGAGAAAGGTCGCTTACCAATTTATAAAGTCATTCCTGAACCACTGCATTTCCCAACTCACTGTTTTATGGCAAAGTAAAATTGTGTAACTGTCATGATGTGTTATTTTAGAAATGAAAGTCCTTTTGGAGCTGCTTTGGTGTCTGTCTGTAGCTTTGTTAAAGGCCCGATTCTGATGTGCTGAGTGTATGGCGGCACATGTTGCAAATATCCTCTTTGCAGTGAGTGAGTGGAATAGCTAAAGGGCAAAACAAGTGCTTTTCATGGGTAAAGACAATGAATCTGGAGCCTTAGAAGTTGCTACAATAATATTAGCTGTGTTTTTCCCATTGAAAAAAACCAAAATTTCTATCTTCTATTTTTAGATCATTGTAGAATGCACATTTCTTGATTACATCATGGGTGGATGTCAGCTGAATTTCACTGTAAGTTAAATCATTCATATGAATGCTTTTTGAGTTTTGGAACAAGTTGAAGCATAGAGTTGATTGGCTGTGCGCTTTATTTGATTATTTTATTTTTTTTCCTTGTTGACTTCTTTTTTATTCTATAGCATGGAGCAGGAAGCTTTTTGCCAGAGCGCTTCTAGTCTGTTTAGAAAAAAAAATAGCCTTTACTCTTGGCAAAAGGTTCTGAAAATCTGGTTATGTTCATTAGGAACTAGATAAATTATGTGGATGGAGACCAAAGGGAAATTTACAGTTGTTTGAAAGCAACATGCAGAGGTTATCATATGGGTTAGAACCCTTAAGTTATGTAATTTGTGAGCCAAGTGCATCACAAATAACAGTAAGATGTCTTCATCTTAGTAACATGCTTCATCACGAAGGTGAAGAAGACCTGTTGACGTCAGAGAAGGAACTGTCTAGGCTTCTGTGGAGCCTGGCTAGTTGTACTTCTGAGAAGAAAGGTGTGTGTGGCAAGATACAGAATGAAATTAATTTGTCAGATTTTGAAGAGCTGCTATGAATAGTAACTGAAAGTAAACACAGTGAAAACCTGACAGCATGCCCAGCGAAGCTGTAGGTGCCCCATCTCTGGAAGTATTCAAGGGCAAGTTGGATGGGACTTTGAGCAACCTGGTCTTGTGAAAGCTGTCCCTGCCCGTGGCAGGGGGGTTGGAACTAGGTGATCTTTAAGGCCTCTTCCAAGCCAAACCATTCTGTGATTCAGATGAAGGTAATTTCAGCACTTCTGGAGAGATGCAGAGATTTTGAGGGTTTGTAGTGGCATTGTTTTAAGAGTGTTACTATTCCAGTAAACCTGCATCTAAGTACTGTGCCTGTTAGATTTTTAGATGTCATGTTTACTACTCTTTCATGGTTTTCACTTTGGCTTTGCCAGAGATAGGAAGCACAATTTAACCTTTATGAGCAATCAGATATAAATACTGCATTTGACAGGTGGGGATAGATTTTACAGGCTCCAATGGAGACCCTCGCTCTCCAGACTCTCTGCATTACCTCAGCCCTAATGGAGTTAATGAATATCTAACAGCCATTTGGTCTGTCGGGATGGTCATTCAGGATTATGATACGTAAGTGTTAGATTTTTATTTAGATCATTGTTTTAGATATGTATAGATATTTGTGGTAGTTTTTTTAAACTGGTGTTGAAGATGCCTGCAGACATACGGGGGTGAAACTTCTGAGCTAAGTTATAAATTAAAACACCAGCGTATAATTGCAAGTGTAAGCTTGTGTTTACTGCAGACAAGCAGGTTTTTTCATATGTTATGAAAAGAGCAGCATTGATTTAAATCAAGTGCTTGCATTCTTGCCAGTTTGGTGTTAAAGACTGGTTTAGGTCCTAGAAACAAATACAATGGGGAACTTCCACTTAATTTTGCCTCTGAAATAGCATTTTTAGTGATGAAAAGCAGCACTGGTAACTAAACTTACTGAACTGTGGCAGCTTTTAATGGAAGGCACTGACTTTGTTTTCTTTAAAATTGCTTCTTTAGAGACAAGATGTTTCCAGCCTTTGGATTTGGTGCACAAATTCCTCCATCCTTTCAGGTAATGGAATGTGTAAATGCACTACCTAGGACAGCTGAAAGCATTTACTTCAGGAGGTATCTGAAGTTCTGAGTATGTCTTCTGTGTCTTCACAGGTATCTCATGAGTTCCCAATAAATTTTAACCCGTCAAACCCATTCTGTAATGGTAAGTCTGTGAAAGTAACATCACACCTAGAGAGTAAAATGCCTAAGTTGAAGGCATAAAGACACTTGAAAAGTGAACTGAAGCATGTTTTTCTAATTAAATAATTAGTTTAGTCCTGCAGCAGGAAACAACTTTACAACCAGTTTCTTACTTATGAGAAATAGCACTGCATCTGTCTTCTGTAATGATTTGTGAAAGAAGTGATTTAAACAGCCAGAGCACAGGGCTGGGAACAATTATCTTTTGTTGTCTAACCACTTTATTCTAATTCACTGCTGGTGTGGGGTTGTCTGGTTTGAGTGTGCTGCTGCTAGTACTTGTTCATTGTGGCCTCTCTGATCAGACTATCAACCACTGCAAGCTGCCAGGTGAAGAGAGCTGCTGTAGTTCAGTTTCACACTCTTGAGCATAGAGTATTTGGCCTTTCTGTTCATACTAGGCAAGTCATGTTATATATGTGCCTTAAGCATTGGTCAAACTGAAAGCTTCCATTGCTCATAAATATTTTTTTTTCCCCACCATGGTTAGTTTTAAATCTTTGCATCATCAAGTAACTGAATTCTACAGCTTTAGGAAAATCAGGTGCTTCAAAATGTTGTAATTCTAATACGAAAAAAAAAGATCTCCTCCTTCTCTAGGGATCCAAGGCATTGTTGATGCATATCGAGCCTGTCTTCCTCAAGTGAAGTTATATGGACCAACAAATTTTTCTCCAATTATAAATCATGTGGCAAGATTTGCTGCTGCAGCTACTCAACAGCAAACAGCATCTGTAAGTTCTTTATGGTACTCTGTGTTTTTCTTACTTTTATTTTCCTTCTTGTTTATAAATACTTTTTTTCTCTTTTGAATTTATAAGTGTATTCATTTGAAAGCTGGCTCTTTACCTTGTGAATAAATGTTTGCTACCCTTAAAACAAAAGAAAAATTAGGGGTTTTTTTGCAGATTGTACATTATTGTACGTAATGTCATCAATTAACTAAATAAACTCTTCAGATTTGGAATAGAAACTTAAAAATACACAACACCTTTATGGTATCTTCTGTTCAAAGCTCTTGCAGCACCGTACAGTTACTGAAGCCTAATTTAGGCCTTTATGTCTAAGAGAGTGATTTAGCCTCAGCTGAGAAAAAAAATCTAGACCTGGTTTCACATTAGATAGCTGGGAGAGAGGATTAACTGAGGTAGTGAAGAAGTGAATGGTATAGCTCCTGACACCTAGGTACCAACACAGATAATTAACTGTACCATAAAGGTTTAGGTGCTGTATGGGCTATGCCCTCCTCCATATTAAAATTTTATATGTGAGTTGTTAACCATATTAAAAACAGAAATGCTGAAGACCAAGTCTTGAGTACTCAGTCATGTTGATAATTCATGGAAGTTCAGAAAACCCTAAATCACTGATGACAGCAAATACTGGTGTATATGATGTCATGTAAAATCAGAAAATAAATTTAGCTATTTTTGCATGTAAAATTATCTGTAGAAATCAATTTTAAAAAGAGCTATGTATTTTCATATGCCATGAGGCTGGTAAGGTTTTGCCTTGGTAGTCTTTCAGTAGTAGCTGTAAAAAAAAAATATGTGTATGTATATATGTTTATATCTTAGGAGAAAACCTCTTGTTGGTTTTGTTTCTGTTTGGGTTTTTTTTCACTTGTATTTCATGTAGTATGCCTAGCAAGAGATTTATTTTTCCTGCCTGAAAGGATGTATTGAAGACAATTTGCTACCTTGACATTTAATACATATCATAGTCATTTTGGATTGGCTTTTGATTCTGATGCTGGTTTTTTCCTGTGTGGAGGAAGTATGAGAAGCGAGAAATAAATCGGATGTGATGTGCTGTCCTGCTGCAGTTGCTTGTAGCTTTCCGTGGTCA
The DNA here is from genome assembly GCA_013397075.1 of Rhabdornis inornatus. Classification (NCBI taxonomy): domain Eukaryota; kingdom Metazoa; phylum Chordata; class Aves; order Passeriformes; family Rhabdornithidae; genus Rhabdornis; species Rhabdornis inornatus. The sequence continues at coordinate 107,491 of VWZS01003783.1, forward strand.
TAACTATTTTATAGATGTTCTTGCTGGAGTGGGGGAATGGATTAGCAGAAAGCAGGGAGAAAAGGTGATACCTAAACAGACAAGATAAGGGAAGAACAATTATTTGAAGGCAGATAAAAGCAGATGGGAAGGAAAGTAGTGAAGAGAGACTTCTAAGAATACAGGGAGTATCTTCAGGACTTGAATTTATGCTATTCAGTAATCATCTGAAATGAAGTGAGAGAAGACTGGAAATTCAAAAAGCATTTTATAATTTCCAGACTTGGTACTTCTAGGTCATTTTTTGTGCTCCAATCCAGAACAGAAGCTAAGATGCCAACTTTTAGAAACCCCGACTGAATAGTGGAAGCAGCTCAGGTGGTGCTTAATTAAATTACTGATGTACTACAAAATAGTCTCAGACACCTTGGTAATTAACTTCATGAAGCAGCTAGAAAACATGATTAAAGGAATTTGAAAATGGCTGTCTGTTTCAACACTAAAAGGTGTGATTTAGGATTTTCCAGATACACTGAATGAAGTAAAGGGTAGCATTTCATAAAGGTATTGATAGACCAGAAAGGAAACAAATACAAGTTTCAAAGGTGTTACCTTTCCAAAACTTCAGTAAACTGCCTTCTATCCCAGAACAAATAATGGGAAAATAGGTTATCTCTTGGTTTGTCTGGGGATTTTGGAGGAAAGAAGGATGATACCATTGGGGTTTTAGATGGTGGCTGTTTATAGATGACTTCTTTTAAAAGATTATGTTGTCCTTACGAGCTTCTTCAGACTGTACAGATGAAACCTAACTACAAATTAGATGTTTGATTGTAAAATTCAGTGACCACGCTGAACGTGCCAAAGTGACAACACTATGTAGTCTTTATGTGGGTTTTTCTAAGTGTGCATGCCTAAATGTTTGCTATTTCTTTGTCACAACATGGTGTTTATTATTTGACAGCAATACTTTATACTTCTGATCATAACGGATGGTGTGATAACAGACCTTGATCAAACTCGAACTGCCATAGTTAATGCTTCGAAATTGCCCATGTCCATTATCATTGTTGGTGTTGGAGGAGCAGACTTCGATGCCATGGAGTTTCTTGATGGTGATGATGGAGTTCTTAGGTCCTCCTCAGGAGAACCAGCTGTCAGAGACATTGTCCAATTTGTGCCATTCAGGAAGTTCCAAAATGTAAGTAATCTTACTGATATGCTTAATAAGTATTGTAGAGGTATGCTGGGATTGCTAGGATATCCTACATCTAGTCCTAAGCTTTTGTAGTGTATCCAATATGTACTCTAAGAAAACTCTTTATCAAATGCTAAAAAAACCCCCAAATCCTCAGTTTCTAGTTCCATCAGTGCGTTTCTGGCTAGTTGCTGCAGCTGAATGACCTTTGTAAAACTTGATTAAACAAATGGATGGGTTTTTTTATTTGTGAGGAAAAACTTACTATAACTTTTTTCTTATGGTAATTTTTTATTGTGATTGCCCACTTATGAATGTGGATTAGTCTCACAATTTAGTGCAATATTGAAATTCAAGGGAGTCATAATCAGGGATGTCAAAATCAGTAGAAGCTGTATGGCCACAGCACTGGTGATGGTTTTCATTTTCATGAAAGTAAATGAAAGAAAAGGTGGTGAAAGAACCAAGTCCCGATATTTTTTAATTTCTGTAAAACCCAATAAAGTATGTGTAGGTTAATAGAAGTCAGCTTTTAAGCATCATAATGTTGGAAAGAGTTGACTTAAATAAAAACCACCAAAATTTCTTCAGTATGGGCAAATAAGATCACTATTTTTATTTCCATCCTAATATATTCTAATTTCATTTCATGTCTTAGTATTACTTGTTAATAACACTCCTTGCAACTTCTTATTTTGCTTTTATATTTTTACTTTTGATACAAATTCTTTGTTTAATCTCAGAGTAACTCAGGCAAACTGAAATGAACAAGAGCAAAATCAATACGGAATATGCTTATCAAGTAATGCACTTGGGTGTAGATTAACTAGGGTCAATGCTCAGTATAATGTTATATATTCAAATGCTTTCAGTTTCTAGAAAAATAGATTTTTTTTTTTCTTATGGATACCTAGTCTTACAGTAAAAACAGTATCTGCAGAAGAGTTGCTCCATAGAAATAGTTTTTGTGGGTGAGACTTGGCACAAAAGATTGCAGATTATTTTGACAAGTCCCTGAAGGGTCATCTTAAGCAGATAGTGGAAGTATGTTTACCTGGTGAAGTCTGATATCTGAGCTGTGTATTACATGTGACAAAAGGTGTCTTCAGACATGGTAGCCCTTTGTACACTCCTCTCCTGTTACTTCAGTTGCACAAGACAGCCATCTGATTCATAGTAACAGGAGTGAGAAGGTAAAGCTGACAGGAAGCTTCCATCTGTCTGTCACACAAGGGCACTGTGTAAAGTCCTCTGTGAAATGTCAGACTTTAAGTTGGCCTTCTAGAGGAGGTGCTTATTACTTGCCTTAGAATCTTCGTTAGCAGTTGGTGGAAACTGAACCTTGGTGTTCTTTTTTTATAAGTGTCCCAAAGAAGCTCTGGCTCAGTGTGTCCTGGCAGAAGTCCCTCAGCAAGTGGTGAACTACTTCAGCACCTACAAACTTCAGCCTCCTAAGAATCCTGCTGCAAAATGAATGGGCTGAGCAGAGGAGAGACTTTGTGCTTGCTTTACTTGCTGTATCTACAGATTTTGGTTTTCAAAATACTTCTGTAAACATCTACACATGCCTCTGTATCATAATGTCTGTTAGCTTTTGCCTACAGATCACTTTGCCAAATGTGCCTTTTAAGGGCCAAAACTGTAATGGTGTTTGGGTTTGATGTTGATTTGAGAGATACTGCCTTCATGGATGCATTTGATTTTGAAAAGAATGGAAAAAAGAGTTTCTATTAAGCCACCATAACAAAATTTTGACACAGGTGTTTCATGTTCAGACAAGTGCCACACAGTATAAAGGCCCTCCTTGCACAGCTGCTTCTTCTTTGCCATTTCAGTGCCTTTGGGCAATGCCTGGGATTCAGGGCTGTGGGAACATAAGCCAAAGAAGTCATTAAAGTATATATTCTTTTATAGTATGCCTTCTCTTTAAGTAGTGTGGGAATAATTAGGGTGAATCAAGGTAAACCTCTAGCATCCCAGAATACTTCTGGCCTTTAAGGCTACTACTATAAGAGCTCTGAGATGTGTTCCAATGTGCAGTGTACTGGAAAATGGAAATTCCAGATTTATTTTGGTAGGGGTTTTGTTTTGAGGTTAACGCCCCCATAAAACAGTCCTGACTATTGATCTTTAAAGGGCTTTTGTGAAGTAGGAATTCAGTTTATAGTTTAAAAGTTTTCTGATTTACGACTGCATATTTTGAGGTAAAGTCTATAATCATACTGCATACTAGGGCAAACAATTTCTGGTTTATTTACTCGGGTTGAGTTTTCCCGTCACCTTTTATACCAAATATAAATCATATGTTTGCTTAGTGGATAAATGAAGGTTTCTTGACCCCCAGCTGCATACTGCTTGCTGAGGATCTCTTCTGATCTTGTCACTGTGTGTAACATAAGTGGATTGAAAGGTCACATTCATCACTTCTGAAATGTCAATCTTGATCATTAATTTTGCTGTTTCACATTTGAAGTGGTTTAGGCATCCAGCTTATCTCATGTGGATGGTCAGCCTGTAGTATGTAAGAACAGATTGGGCTAATGCTAAATTTAGCACACTTGGACACTCAACATTTCAGCAGGTCATAGTGTATTTGACTTTTAGTTGCTGGAGCTGCTTGGTGGGCTTTTTTTTTTTTTAAACTTTTATAATTCTGTCGAAAATCTGAATTCACATTAACATTGATGGATGAAAGATATATCTATTGATATTATCTTACACAAGACATACCAAATGTTTTGTAGACAGTTGACATTTGTCAATCAATCATGACTGGATATATTGCCTCCATTCCATTTTTCTTGGTGGAAGGGGATCCTAAATACTATGAAGTAGTGGAATGCTAACAAAAAGTTTGCTTCATGTTAAGCCAAGCTCTTTCTTTTTTTTTAAATGTAATTCATGTATTTACGTAAAAAAAACCTCTAATCATCTTTTTATCAGTGTAGTGAAAATCTGTTGCTACTTATAAATTACGATGGAGTGTCATATCAGATATGCAACTCAAAATATTGAGATCAAGGGAGTTATTATAATAAACCTAAATCACACTGCTGCAAGTTGAGAGTATATGATTTTGGAAAAGTAAATTGTTTCACAGCTAGCTGCTTCAGGTACAGAGAGAACTGGATACAGTATTAATGTTTTGTCTACATTAATTGTAGTGGATAAGTACTACTGATAGGAGTACAGGATACTACTGAAGTTCCTCTGAGCTGTCTGCCAAAAATATAATGCTGCACCTGAGCTATGTTACCAATTCTGTTTTAAGTTGCCATGGAATTGCATTATTATATGCTACTATATATGTATTATTATGCTAAGTATCTCCTGCATGTAAAAGAAAACATGTTGTTTTGTCTGTATTCTACACATAAATTCTGAGTTTCTGCAGTAGAGACTTCATTATCTCTTATTAGAGAATTGCTCCCATGTTCCTCAAGCTTAGGTAGTCAACGACATCTAGTTCTCAATGTTCCATATTTTTTGTAAATTAAATGTTTCAGACAGGACTGTGGCAAGAGCTGCTGTAACAGAGGTGTACAGCTAATGGCCATTGAAAACTTCAGGGTAAGCTGAAGTGATATTCTCAGTGAAGAAATGCGGAAGATTGTGAGTCAAGGGGAAGGAAAGTTACTGTGTTATTTTGCCATTTTTTGTTTATTTTTACGTGTAAAAAATGCATTAATAGCATGAGAGTGACAAAGCAAAATATTGTCAAAGTTTTGTAAAGTGAATGTGCTCGTAGGTCACTGGCACCACCTTGTGATAAAAGCCATGTATGGCAGTCTTTGTCATCAGATGCTTTTCGCCGTGTATTGGTCATAATATATCCATATGTACAGCAGAGAGCTCACCTGTAACCAGAATTTTGTACTTTTATATGTATTTCAGTTCTGATGAAGTTAACTGATTTACGATGCCTGTGCATTAAAATGATCATTTCAGTATACTGTTCTGTGGTGCTTTTGTATTCAGCATATCGTGTGTAATGCTAAATGCTGCTTTTGTGATTCCTGTGGTGAGTATGCCATGGATTTATAAGAAGTATAAAAGGGAGAGGAAAAATGCCTTTCCGCTTAGGGGTAATGACTTTGCAGGTTATTCTTCATAAAGCATCTTAAACAGGCTTCTAGCAAGAAGATATTCTGAAGTTGGACAGTTTTAAACGTGACTGTTTCGTGCTGAGTTCTCCCATGCATGCTATTTTATACAATTATTATCAGGTTTTCCAAAACTTTTTTTCCCAGAACAATGTCTATATTTTAGTTAGAGAGGCATGGAGATATGATTATATGTAGTTTTCAAATACATTATCCTACTCTACCCTTCAGTTTCTTTACATTTAAGTGTTGCCACGTGTGAGGGACTCTTTTAGAATACTAAGGATGCAGTGGAATGTGATGCCACACAGAGACAGCTGTGGTACTGGAAACGGCATCTTCTGAGTGCACCAGAGTAATTCATTCTTTCATTCTGCTGCTTCACTAGTGAAGAATCTGCAGGGTAGAATTAGTTCCTGAAAGAATTTATTACATCTTACATCTTGACCTTTCTTGTATCATTCTGTCTTGGTGAAAACCATACAAATAGTTGCAGCTTAGATTTGTGGAGCCTTCTTGTTCCTGCCAACCCTAAGAATGCAGGAATTGTGGGAAGAGGAAAATACCCCAACCATAAAAAAAAAACCAGAAAACCAGATGGATTTTATTTATGTGTGGCCACTGTCTTCTGCACTGATACCTCCCCTATTTTGTTTTGGGTCTGAGGAGCTCGAGAGCTGTGCATAACAGTAGTCTTGCAGATGGAACTGTCAAACTTTTCGGCAAACCTGGGCTGTTATGAGCTCTAGCAAAGCAGCAATTTGTGGGAAGCTCTGTCACTGGAGTGAAGGACTTGGTGCTGCAGTCTAAGCCTTTACTTTGTAATTTGTCAGTGTGTGATTGATGGACTTAAATATACCCACTGAGGAAAATGTTCAAAATTACCTGGTAGCATTTGTGTAGGCAGAAGGGAATCAGTTCTTTTCAATGCGAATGAGCTTTACTCATTCATATAAAAATGTTAAAATATGGAGAATATTCCCTTCCCTTCCATAATGCTTTGACAACTCTGTCTCAAAAAAAAAGTATGTGAAACTATATATTGTAATTCATGGATTATTATTATTCATAGAAGGTCTCATTCATGAAACAGTTCTGCAGTATTTCTAATCTTGAGATTTCACTGAGACATTCCTGGATGTGCAATAGATGAATAATTCTTTATGAAACAATTTAAAATTTTCTTCCTCTCTTGTGATGTTCTTTGTTCTTACATATCAAATGCCAAGTAGCATACAAATAAAGATGATTCTCTCCACAAAGCAGTTGAACCTTCACCTCCCTGCTAATGCAGCAGAACTTTGTTTTGAAAGAGGTTATGATTTTGGTCACGTCAGAGGATTGTGGAATATGCAACATATGGAATTCAGTCATCCAGCTTTTACTTGGACAAACTTCCCACTGATTCTGGTTAGGCTTCCAGTTTTGCCTGTTATTACAGGAGTTGAAAGGCTTTAAAGAACAGGCCTACAGAATGCATAGCCTGCAGGTTCATATATAGCCTGCAAAGTGAGTGTTTATTTTGGCATGATGCCTTCCTTGATTGGCTGGTCAGCCAAGAAGCTGTGAAACCTGCCCTTGCAACTTCTTGGCTTGGCCTCTGTGTAGTATTTTTAGTTTACAAAACTGTTCATGCAGTGGTATCTGAAAGGGAATTGGAGAAGAGAGGAGATGGAAACCCATGGAGGAAAAGAAAGTAGTTGGGAGTTAAGCTTAAAACACAGAGTCAGGCTTTTGTGCAATACTGTATCTGAGGTTGATGAGTTCATGCAGAAGGTTGGCAGTGTGGAAGCTCCTGGATGGGAGGCTGTATCCCCCAGCTGTGGCACTCATAAAGGATTTACTGTGGTTCACAAGTGTGATGTAGCTAAGACACAGGAGACACAGGTTCCTCCTTGCTCCATTAATCAAAGTCTATGATGTAGATGGACAAATGGAGCATTAGTTGCAACTTTACAATGCAGAACCAGAAAGTGTTTTTTATAAAATAGCCTTTATTTTTTTATTTTAGATACCAAGATTCTTCAGACAGCTGTATCAAGTGCTTACTTTTCAGAGAGCGTGCCCAACCCCTTGACAAGATAAAGCAAGTAAATCAGCAGCCCAAAGTTATAGGTCATCTCTGGAGGGTGAACTATCTAAGTCTTTTCCATGTTAATTTGCTGGAGTCAAAGACAGCTGGAGCAGATGTTTATGCTTTCAGAGGGCTGGCAATAATTCTGTAATCTGCTTTCCTCTTGTGGATTTTGGGATTTATTTTTTGACAATGGTTTTGTTATGTTGCCCTCTGTCCCAAGGTAAAACATCCCAACACATAGCACCTGCTGTCTGCTCTGAGCCACGCTGGTCACAAACCCAGGTCACCGATTAGAAGTATAAGGGAAGGAGACAGAAAGATAGAGAGAAACATAATGAACCTTAGCAACAGCAGGGCAGTAGCAAGGAAAAGGATAACTATGGGAAGGCAGAGGAGAAAACAGAAAAGAATACATACAAAAGTTAAGAGCAAACTGAGCAACAGGAGCAACAGTAAGAAAGCAAGGATAACGAGGAGAGGGAAGAGGAGAAGTAGGAACAAGACAGAGTATGAGAAAAGGGAGAGCATGAATGAAACACGAGGTCATGAAATACAATCTGAGCCGTAATTTCTAATACACCAAAAGTTCTCTCTTCAGTGTCAAGGTTAAGAATATAAATAAATTGTGCAGTTGTGCCAGGAGAGGAGGGCAAGGAGACAAGGAGCTGGAGTAGATTTTTCTCATGCGTACTTTCTGCTTTTATATTCTATACCCAAAAGCAAAGTCCAGCCAGCCCTCTGAATGTAGCAAGATGAAGAAATGGGCCACATGCCAAAGCACTATCTATTTCTTTTCTTTCTCTTTAATTTCGACTTTAAGAATCTCTCCTTCTCCTGCTTTGGGGGATGGTGTCATACTAATGATCAGAGACTCCTTGCTGGTTGTTCTCTGCATAACAGCAGGCTTAGCATCTGCCTTTGGCTTTTCTGTTTGAGCAGGGGGTGCAGAGGGGGCTGGGGGCTCTGCTGGTTTCTTCTCCTCTTCTTTAGGCTTGGTCTCTGTTGCAGCTTGAGTTTCCTAGAAACAAGAAGTTTAATGTTTTCCAATACTGCAGAAGAAAGTCAGGAAGTTGCTGTATTCTGTACATGCCATGGAAGGACACAGCATGACAACTATATTAATGGTGTGCAACACATGTAAATTTCTATTCAGATGTTGAAAATTGGTTTCTAAATGAAAAATGCTATTTCAGAATCAGAGTGTCAGTATAAAACCTAGGAAACACTTGCAGGCATTCGTATTTGCTTCTTACTAATATAGAGGGATGAAACAGACCCGTTTTGGGGCACAGAACCCTTCCTTAGGTCTTGCCTTCCTTTATGCACTTAGACTAGTGGAGAAAGAAAGAGTGTTACGTAAACCTTGACATACTTCACACTGCCCCTGTTCCTTGGCCGAGCCTATTTGCTAATAAGTTCATAAATACACACTAAAATGAGCAGCATTCCTGCTCCAATCATATTGTTGTAGTCATTTGTGTGAGCAAAGGGCTTTGTTTAAGTTAAACAAATTCTTTGTTTAACTTAAATATAACCACAGCTATTTCAGCTATAAAGAAAACAATTCTGCCACCTTTTGGTAAATACGTAGAAGTAAGCAGGTTCTTATTAACATTAACGTTTCTCAGAACAGAGTGTAATGTGGGAATTATTTTTCATCAGTTAAAACAACGGTTTTCTCATAAGTGCAAGATATTAGAGATTTAATCAATTTTAGCTGTGTGGGCTACACTTTGTATTTTGTCTTCAGAATTTTTAACAACCAGAGATCTGACACTGAATTGGAAAGGTCACCATGTGCCCGAGTCAGCTGGATCAGATTACTGTGTTTGGGTATTTCTGTATTTACTGTTGTTTACATAAAATTAGAAGATCAGGTGCCCTTGAGGCTTTTGTAAAATCCATTTATCCATACTTTCTTAGAGGTTTTTTTTTTTGCTTGCTTTTTTTCCTTGCTTTTGTTTTCTCTGGTCTGCATGAAGTCCAGGTTCAGAAAGATTGAGCCAAATTTTTAGAGTTAGCGTTTACAGAGATTAGGAAAAGTGGATATATCTCAGCTACTGGGAGTTTTAGCTGTTGATTGCAGCAAGGCTAAATTTTCATCTACTCTGTTTGCCCAAGCCCTCTCAGTAGATTCTACTCTGTTTTCTGTGGCTTTACCTGAGTTTCTTGTTGTTTCTTCAGCTGCAGCAGCTTAGCAAGGCCTTCTCTTCCTTTTCCTCCAAGCATTGCTTTAAACAATTTCGGAGTTTCCTGTTTCTGCCCAAAGAGACTGGCCAAGCCCCTTGGTTGTTGCACTGGTGGTCCTGGAGCAGGTTTCCCCTTCTGCTTCAGCAGCACCCTGGAGAAAGAAGGGGATAATATCATATAGCAGTGCTGTGAAATTGACCAAAGTCCCTGCAAAGCTAAACATGAAAATCTGGTGGCTCTTACTTGGTTCACAGGTCAAGTGATGAGCAAAATTGGAAACAATAAAGGTTTTGCCCTAGGCTCTGGTGAAGATGGAGACAACTGTTCAAATTTGGAGTTGCTTACCTGTATCCTGGAATATAAACAAGGGCTGGCTCAAATTAAGGTGTCACAAAACAGATTAAAGAGTTTTATAAGGAAAGAAGAGGTGTGGAGGGGGGTTGGGTGCCCCATGCCTGAGGTGGCAGTCTCTTATCTGGCCTTCTGGGTGCAAGATAAATCCAGGTGCTCTTCAGAGAGCATTCAGAGCTCCACTGGGACTCCAGCTGGCACTTATGGAGGAAATACTTTACCAAACGAACTTCCAGCATGGCTCATCTCTCATAGGTCAGGTTAATCAGTGGTACTTATTTTGGTCCTCTTCAGTAGAAGACACCCTGACAATGTAAACACTACTGCCGATCTTGTGGCAGACTAGATTTTCACACCATTCCATAGCTGTACTGATTTGCAGCCATAATGGCAAGAACTGAGAATAAGTAACAAAGATAAAGATTAGATGAAAGATCTGAGATAAATGGGACCAGTAAAAAGCAGAGGGTTCCCATGCTTTCAGTTTCCATTAAATTACTCTACAGTTTTGAAGGCCACTTTTCTATCTTTGCAAAAGTCCTGGCTTAAGGCTCTTTATGAGTGAGGAGTATATTTGCAGTCCGACGTACAGTGAATCCCTAAAATTATATTTTTCTGCAGCATCTTGTACTTTGGGAATTTCAGAAGTGAAGGGTTAACTTTTTTTTTTAATTTCATTGCCATAAATTAAAAAAAATATATATATATATACTTTAGCAGCTTGCATGGCTTTATTATGCAAAAAACATACAGGGGTTATTGGGCAGGTGATAATAGAGCAAATTTCTTGCTTGAATAAATCCTTTCAGTTTATTTCGTGGAGACCTTTAAAGGTGTCAGATGACCACAAAGAACTCTAATGTAAACCTTCCAGCAACTGGTAACTTCATTCTAAAACTGAATATAACCATAATCTTTATGAAAACAGTGCACAAATTTCCTCTTTGTGCCTAGTTTTGGCAGAATTTGTGGATACCTAGACTGGTAGGCAAAATGCATGGCCTCCTGCATAGGACAGGTACTGCATATCTTTAAAAAGGATATCCCGTTTTTAGTCTGATATCTAGCGAGGTCTTTGAGCTCAAATGGGAGTGCAGATACAAAAGGTGGATGATTAAGCTCCATGGTTGAGAAAGGCTGTCTGGAGGAAGCAGAATTTAATGGATGGGCAGAATATGCCTATGGTGGGCAAGAAAGCAGAAGAGGCAGAGTGGGACAGAGAGACAGGAATAACAAGGTCATACTACTGTTTAGATAGAAGCTGGAGAAAAGTCAGGAATGATTGATGCTGGGGATCACTGGTCCTTGCATTCATTCTCCTTTTCTACCTGTTAATGCTGGTTTTGAAAATTGAGCAGTCAGCTCATTCTGTATCTAGTTTCCTTGTCCCTCAGGGTCATCATGATTCTCACGATACTATTGTTTGACTACCAGGGCTGTTAAACGTGATGAATGCAGCCATTTGCTAGCACTTCAAAAAAACAAAAGGTCTCTCTTGTGTTATATTTAGTCTTCTCTGGGAGAATTTCAAGTCTGGGACCAACCTTCCAACCTTTGATAGCAATTCAAGGCAACAGTTGAGACCAGTAGGGGTGCTGAAGTATACTAATAATGACAAACTGTTTAAAATATTTGGACCTTCTGCAAGGTAACAAGGCACTCATTTTGTCATAATTTTATGACAAAATCTGAGAATACTTTGCTCTTTCAAAGCTGTGAAAATGGTGATCCTATCAAGCTACAGCCAAAGGAAGGTGAAAAGTAATCTTGGTTTGAAATCCCATTTCAGCATGCTTTTGAACAAAATGTGCAGGTATCTGATCTCTGTACTTCCATCTTGTCAGGCCTTACTTTAAGTCCATTCCTAGCTGCTGCCTAAGGCTTTGGAAATGTGTACAAGTCTGTGGTTGCATTGAAGCATATCTCTGTAGAATTAGTTGCAAGTGTTTCCTTGCATCTTTGAAAACCTATTCCTTAACTGATATCTGTCCTGCAGTTTCTTTCTTGATGATAAAAGAAGTCATGATATGTGTCCTTATCTCCTTTTTTTTTTTTTTTTTTTTCCTGTTACCTTAAATACATTGCAGAAGGCAACTACATTCAGGACTTCTTTCTACTTACCACATTTCCAAAACCCTTGGGATTCCTTCCAAGACCATGCTTTCAACTAGAAACTACCAGGCAAATCTGACCTCTAACACAAAATGTGTTTATAACTGTTACTTTTCCAAGAAAGGAATGCAAATCATCTAGAAGTCACAACTGTCCATCCTACAACTAAATGATATGATTTAAAAACTGTTATTAGAACATACTTTGCTTTCTTCATGAGAAGCTTTTCTGAGTCAGGATAGTTCACCAAGATTTCATTGAGTGTCTTCTTGTCCAGAATGAAAAGGTTGGCAAAGCCATGAGCCACCACATTGGCCGTCCTTCGATTTCCTCCACCTGCAGCTAGTAGGCTGGAATGAAAATAAACACCATCAGTGACAGCATTACTTACCCTAGTGAGGAATCTCTTTGGTGGTGGTTCTCCATTAAAGCCATCGTAAAGCTCGCTTACAGAGCTGGCTGTTCTATCCAATGTTCTGTAAAGGCCCTGTGCAGATGGGATTAGAAATTCCATCTCGGGAAGGCAAACTGTCACTGTTGGTCAGGCATATGTAGATGCTAAGGACTGTGAAAAGTTTTGCTGCATGGAGACATTTCTGCTAAGAGATACCCACAGCTCAGATTGCACTTGTTTTAGTTCTCATGTGAACTTGGCATTTCCTTAGTTTTATTGCTGAAAATTATTTGCATCAGTAGTAGAGCAGCATTATTTACAGTGAATGAATGATTCCCCCCAAGGATTTTTTCCTGAGTGAGTAGCTTCTGTGGGACTCTAGTTTTCAGTTTTCTCCCATACTACATCTCATGTTTAAATGTTGGCAAGTTGAATGATACGGTTTAGGAAGGTCTTTCAGGCTGACAGTTACAAATGTGTCTGCCAGAAAAAGAAGGCTATTTTCTGTTGAATGTAAGACATTGAACCAGTTTAGCTAGCAGCAGTTGGCCAAAGGGAGGATATCTAAGAAAAAATTAGATGTACAAATAAAAATAAATTGTTCATCTTGCACTAAGCAATTGAAAAGACTTCACTTCTCAGCTCTGCTAAGTAAGAGAATTTGCATTTTGCTCTTAGTACTAAAATTTCTCTATCACTGTATTCAAGATCCACCCCAAAATTTGTCCTTTAAAGATTTCCCAGTGAATTAATATTTTTAGAGAACATTTAATATTATCTAAATTTAAAAGTTATTAATAAAAGATATTCTGGACCCCAGTAAACAGGAATTAATACCCATCTGAAGTAATAATCAAGGATATAAAAATATTTGTTTTATTATTAAAGATATTTATAAAACATATTTCTAACGAATCATATAGATAGTATATTTAATTTATAAAGGATAGTAGACCTCTACAACGGTGTGTGCAAGATTAGTTTTACATGCCCGCAGAGTGTTTTTCTGCAACTCAAGACAGCAATCAATACATGAACTGAAGCTGAAAATGCAGTTTATCGTCTTCTTTTTAAACAATTCTGTACGATTCCTCAGATAGAACAAAGCTCTTTGCACAATAAGAAAAGCTGCTAGAGAAAATTGCAAACACCTTTTGAGCTCTGATGAATCACTTCTCGACAAGTCATTGAACAATCGTTTTTAGGCTTTCCTAACAGAAAGCTCATTTTGTCAAGGTAGACAAGGACTAAAGAGATCAGCTTTTTCATTATGGTGATGATGTGGGGTGAATTTTTACAAGGAAATCTTTGCTCAAACAGAATTATCTTTGACTAAGGACAGTGTTATGTACTTCAGCATTCAATCTGGTTTGGTTAGTGTGTGAAGAGTTATATAACCAAATTTTTAAAACCAGATATGTTTGCCTTGCAGTGATTCTTGGCAATGCAATATCTATATTAATCATCAAATTTGCTTTTTTTACCTAACATTTTATCACTCCAGCTGTGAGCCTGAAGTGCTGTAATATTAGTAGAAGTTGATAACCTTAGAATTCTTATGCTAGCCAATTAAATTTCAAGCTATAAAGTTGTTGAAGTGATGACTCAGCTTATCTATTGTTTTTATAGCTGATCTCTGTAGGAAGCTGCTGCTAATAGAAATTGGGGAATGGCTTGTTATCAGCTGAACATGCAGGGTTGTGGTGGCTCAGCTGGCCACTTATGTGCACATGAGGAGAACTGGTAAGACAGGAAAGGGAAATAGGTCTGGATCTTGCTTCTGAGAAGGATGTCAAACTCCAAAGGGCAGAGCCCATGAAAAAAGCAGCAGCTACTACTTTGGGGGAAATCCTGGACCAAAGTACTGAAAAATGCCATCTTTTACAAAACTAAGTAGTCCCTGTAGTTTGGGTTTTTTAATATAAAGTTTAAAATTGCAAAACAGCTGAAAACTGAAGCTGAGATCTTCCTGTCAAAAATTTACATAAAATGGAGAAATGTTTTAGTTTTTCCAGAATTAATATTTTCTGATAGGAAATAGCCCTAGTGAAATGCCAGTAAATGGATGAAGGAGGACATCTGGCTTCAAGTGTAATTTTCTCTGGGCAAGTGAAATGTTATTATAACTGAATTTCTCTTGTTCTGAATTGTCTTTGCTGATGAGCTCTCATTAAAGCAACAATCTGTTTGCTTCTGATTTTGAAATTATTTTACTTCCCCAAACTGATATTATCTATACAGGAAAGTTGCAATGAGGGTAAAATGTTAATTGGAACTCCTATTACTTAATCCCTTTCTGTAATAATTTTCAGAGGTGAAATTGGCAAGGGACATTTTTGATTGTTACTCTTGCATTGGCTTTCTAGTACATTTCAGGCAATTTTTTGGAAATAAACAGTTTTATTTTCTTCAATTCCTTTGCTTCTAGAGACTTTTAAGCATCATTAACATGCATTCTGAACAGAGTGAGATTAAATAGCAAGCATCTTATAAATATGTACCTAAACCACTCAGAAGGAAGCTGACATATTTCTCCAAACAAATCTTGAGTTAGAAATCAGAAGGAAATCAGCCTGATATCAGGTAATAACCATTATGAAGTGAGAGGAAAACTTGGATGTCCTAAAAAAAGTTGTACATAATCCATTAAAGAATATTTTCTGCATTTGCCTGTGGTATTCTCTATTCAAAAGACCTTGACAAAATTTATATAAAAAGTCACAATACAAACTCATTATTTTCTAGCACCTTGCCACTAGGAAGAGCATATCTCTCCTGATGCGCTTAGTGCATCATGTCTGCCAGTTGCTGTGGCTTTTCTCCTTGAGTTTATCCACTGCCTGATATTTTATATGCAAATTACACGTGTGTGAATGGGTTTGCTGCTGCAGTAGGTCAGTGGTGAATAAAACAAGACTGGAAGTGTAGTGTTACAGCATTGCTGAGGGCTTTGCTGGCAATATTGGCAATTATGTAAAGAGTAACACGTACTGCGAAATGAATCTTTAAAGGTCGTTGTGTGGTTCTCACATGGAAACAAGGGCTCACCTGTGTTAGATCAAAAGTTTAAAAACCCCTTCCTTGTTTTGAAACGAGCAGTTATCATTTCTCAGGTTAAAATGCAAAGGTCTCACTTCAAATACCAAACTAATAAAGAATTGAAAACCACGTGTGTTACATATGCTGCTTTAGATTTTCCTTCTGTCTTTTCATTATTCAATCCTTATCAATTAGTAGATTCTCAGTCTTTCTGCATGACTTACAATACAGCCTTTTGTTTGGAGGCTTTGCTCAGGTAATTGTATTGTCACACAGAGAAGTACCTTTCAAAAAACCTTCTCAAAGAGCTGATATAATTTCACTTTCCCACTTAATGAACAAGTTCTGTAACTATGAAATATATCAGATGTTTTCCACTTGAGGTCTAAACAAGTTCCGTATACATATCACTGGATAAACAGGAATGTTTCCCCTACTACAAAGGGAGACACAACTAGAGGACAAATGTAAACCTGGTACAGAGCTGTACTGCTTTTCAAAAGGCAGATTAAAGCTACCAGCAAGAGTGCTAAAAATAACAGGAAGGCAGCTGGAAGAAACTAAAGATCCTGTTTATCACATGCTACAGCACATCTATTTTATTATTTTTCCTTGGGCCAGCCTCAGCAGGGAGGTGCAATAAAAACTAGCACTTTTTTGGCTAACTGGGGAACATAGCATGTAAGAGTTAATGGATTTTGCATAGAAAGTACATGCAGAGTATAAAAAACATTTGTAGCAACCAGAAAAAAATTCTCACCCAAATAAATTCAAACAAAAATCTGGTCTATCCACCTTTTTCTCATCTTGCATACTTTTAAATAAATACTTTTTCAAATTGGGATGTCTGATTTTCAGCAATTTAATCAGCTCTTAAATGAGATATTTTTAGTTGCTATTTTAGATTTTTGTATCTATTTTGTTAGAAATTAATTTTCATCTTTGCCATCTGCTGTTTAAGTGCACCTAGTCTTATTATACAGATAATAAAATGGATTTGGTCCTCCTGTATTGCAGCATAACAGGGAGATGAGTTAAATCTTTTAAATGCTAAAGAAGAAATTTATCTCTATATCCTTGCATTGATCAAAACACTGGTCTCAGATCTTACTCTATTAATCACTGATGCTTCACTTAGATTTTCCTTCACTTACATGCATCTCCTTGCTCAGTGTCCTCTTTGTTGATCATACCCACTTTCTAGCCTCCCCATGATAGCTGTCACATTTACCACAGGGAAGTTAAACAACCACTGATTATTTGACAAGTTCTGAAAAAAAGTACCAAAAATAGTGATGGACCTACCTGATCTCCCCAAATACAGCTCCTGCTCTGAGTGTAACCAGGACTTTGGTACCGTCAGGGCCTCCAAGGACTTGAACTTCACCCTGTTTGATGATGTACATCTCTCTGCCAATCTCCCCCTGGGCATACAAGCACATAAAGAACCCGTGTTTTAGCAGTCGTTTTTGTTGTTAGAATAATATGACAGGTTCTTTGAATATCTTTCTACTCTCTCATGAGCAGAGTGTACCGCTATTATGAGGCAAAGCAGCACTGTAGTTTTAAAAGTGAAAAAGCAGCAGCAACAGAGCCAGGACTGAAAATGTAGGGACTTGCACTTCCTATCTCTTCATTTGGTCCTCCAAGATCACATGCAGCATCTCCTTAGTGAAGTAGGGTGAGACCAGCACACATCAAGGGGGAAGGTGGCTCCAAAATTCCATACTACATGTTGCAGCATTAATAAGATTGCTATGGTTGTTGGTCACATAGTAGACTTTTACAAGTGAGAGGCCTTTTAGCTCTGAATCAAGCTGTAATAAGTTGACGCTCCAATTTCTCATAACCTGTCTTTGTTAAGAACCATTTGCATCAGAGTGCATTATCAAGCATTGAATCTGTTGCTGTCTTTTTGTTCTCTCTGTTGTGTCAGAGTCCCAGCTGTAGTCTAAGATCCTTTCATGCTATGCATTGTATAAGCAAACACACCAAACTACTCTTCCACCCTTCTTAGCCAACAAAAGTTCTGGGATTGGTCTTTGAAGGGACACACTTGACCCTTCAGTGTATTCACAAATGTTTAACTTCTACACAGTGGAGTCAGTGGAGCTAGCCCAGCATTCTGCAGGAGGATTGTATGCTTTACTCTTGGAGGGAGCAGGACCTTAGTGGATATGTTGGACCGGAGCTGCTAAAGACAAGGGGCTCTGGTGATCACTTGTGTAGGTGATGGGACCTGTGGGTCACTTTCCAGAACAGTAGTAGTATGGTTTACTATTTCTCCCCCCAAGATTTAATTGCATCTGACTTTGCCCTGTGTTTGCCTGTGAACTACCTCTTTGGCCAGGTTTAAGCCAAAATGCTGAGACAAGAGAGACACCTTTGCTAGACAGAGTGACAGCATTCAGCTGGAAACCTGGAAATGGCTCAGAGCTGTGAGTGAAGGTAGAGCAGATCATGCTGGAAGGAGCTTTATGGGATGCAGTGTATTTTCTACATTCTTAGATAATTCTACTTAAGCCTGAGTACACAAACGAAGCACAGACAAAGCATCATAGACTGAGATATGTAGGCTGGGTTTGTACGTATAGAAGTATAGAAACATTAAGTTTGATCCATTTTAAATATTAAAATTTCATAAGGTATCATTAGATAAGCCATATTTACATTAAATGCTTTCCCATATTACTATAATTTCATGGTTGGTAATGTAAGTAATAAAATCTATATTGTCTTGTTCTAGACTGAAATTTGAGAGCATATTTGTTGTTATTACACAGAGTAGCTTAATTAATTTTATGCTTTCTAATTCAGTCAGGATTAATTTTATTTAAAGACCACTGTTGACCGATATCTGAACTCTTTTTCCAAAATACATAATATAATTCTTATTTGAATAAGACAAGAATGCTCACCTTTTTACAGACAAAGTCACCAGGTAAATATACGATGGATTTCAACCTTAGCAGCATGTCATATATCATCTGGGTATCACAGCCCTGTTAAAATAGAGTTGATCACTCTGCTAATTCAGTATTAAAAGTGACTATTAGTGCCTCAAAAGCCAACAATACAGGAATGACCCGGGGATTCCATAAGTGGAATGCAAACTCAAACCGTCATAATGATCAGCTATTAGAGCTGAGAAAGGACTGAAAGAGTTGTTATTTCAAATAGAAGTTCTCTATGGGTTGAACATATTTTCATTTTTATAAAGTGAGTTTCTGTGCATCTAGATTTTCTGAGGAAGCTCAGTAGGTGTTATGTTCAGAGCTTTATGTGTATTTTAAGGGGATTTTATGGGATTTTTTTTTAACTGCTCCAGGGGAAAAGAACAGATCCTGTCAAATGCTCATATAAATCTATGAATTCCATGCCTTCAGCATGCATAGAAAAAAATTTATAGCCATGTGATTTTTATATAGGTATATCATATGATTTCTTGCAAATATAGTAACAAGAAAAATTTCTGTGTGTACTTCTAAAAACTCAGGGTCTTCTTGCTTTTGTCCCAGAAATCCAATTTTAAGTACACATTTAAATTGTAGCTCTGGAAAACTACCACGGTAAGTAAAGAGAAAGCTCCTTTGCACAAAAACTGACTATGATGCAGCTTTCTCTACACCAATGTTACACTGCCAGAACACAGAGCATGGGTGATCTCAGGCAGACCTGGGTGGCTACAGCAAGGTGGACTGTGTCTAAAGTTAGGTTATTCTCTGTCTGCTCTTGGGATTAGTTATACTCTGAACTCACTCACAGTCTAACCATACCATCAGCTGTAGGATGTCATCATAACAGGACTTTGCTTTAATTTCATTTGCTTTCTTTAAAGATCACTGCCTTGACACAAAGGAAAACTAAATGCAGGCACTTGGTTTGTTCTGATGTCTCCATTCACTGAGACATTTCTTTGACTTATTTTGCCTTGCGTACTAACAAACATGTACTTAAGTGTTGAAAGATGCACAAAACAAGTTTTCTCTATGGAATACCACATATTTCTGTATTCTCCTGTAAAACTACTTGCTTTGAATAACTCCACTTTGTTGACAATGGCAAAGTTCACATCAATTGCAACGGCTAATTGCATTTTGGTTGGCATCTGCTCCAGTAATTCTGATTCATCTGAAAAAAAGAAAAAAAAAGACAAGTTAAGGAATGTCCACAAAAATGAGCAAAAATATCTCAATGGGGTTATTCTAACATTTACAAGTTCAAGTGAGGAAGCAGCTAATATGCTTTTACTAAGATGCTTAATAAATCTGGTCTAAAATTATTACCAAACCCTTATATTAATGAATAGAATTTGTGAAGTATTAAGAACCATATTGCTTTGTAGTTCCAAAATAAGTTGAGCAGCCTCCTCTCACTTCCCACATGCAACTCAGACAAGGAGAAATGTGAATTTCACCCTATATCTGTATCTGTACAACCACTGTCACTCAGACACGCGAAGTAACTGGAATTGGAAATCCTCACCCAGCATTCCTTGAGAGTCCCATGTGTATTCATACCAAGTTCGAACACGGTTTTGCACCAGTCTTGGAATAGAATAAGTGTTCATATAGGAGACAGTGTTGTCCACACAGGAGCGAAAGTAGTTCTGCCCTGCTGTTGCTGCTCCAATTACATCTCTCATCTGCAAACATCAATTGTTGTTACTACACATTTCAGATAAAATAGTCCTGATTTTAATATCTTGTCAGCAACACATAAAAATAGTATAATACTTTTTGCAAAATCATTGACTAATTATGCATTTGGCTGCATGTTTTGAATATGTGCTTCATCTGCTTTTTCAGAAAAATTACAGATTTAATCTGATGTTTCAGAAAGTGTAACATGATTTTAGAGGAGTTGTTTCTGGGTTTTAGCTTATTCTTCTGTCTTGTATTTCTGGAAATGGATGAAAATTATTGATTTTACTTTTCTTTAAAATCCATAGTAAAGCTACTCTGCATTTGGCAAGCAATGCAAATCAGAAGCAAAGCAAACTGGGTTGAATTTCTATAATAACATCATCTGACACCACTAGAACTAAGATTGTGCCACTGTTTAAATCGTTAAGAGATCCTAAGAGTCCTAAGCTCTGAGAGCTGAAAGGTCACCTTAAAGTTTTTAGCTCAGGAACATCATTTAACATTTCAACTCAAATGTGATTCAGTTTTTAGAAAGTGGATGAGTTAATGTCCATAGATATTCCTTCTTCAAAAGAATAAGTATTCAGATGTGATTTTAGTGGAATGGCTTCATGTGGCAGCTACCAAGGATTAATGTGCCGTGGGCTGAATTTTGCTCTTTATTACAGAGATGCAATTGATTGCAATGGGAATAACAATTTTTAGGCAAGTGTGCTAAAGCAGGAATAACTCAATAATTTTAAGGGTTCTTTGTAAACAGGAATTATAACAATCAAACTGCAGTGAAGCGTTTTGTATGTTAAGGTTTAAAGTTTCAGACTGCAGATGACTATGCTGGTTACAAAAAGTAATCTGCAGGATCTTCTTGGGGAAATGAGGCTTTCATTGATAGTTACAACAATTTAGGGAAAAAATTATAAATCTGCAAACTCTGAAGTTTAATTCTATATACTTGAATTCAATAGTTTTCCAGAAGAAATATTTTATATGTATGCTTGGTTTTATTTTTGGTTATTCTGGTTTATGGAGGAATTTTAAATCCTATAAGGAAGAGTCTCTTTAGTAACAGTTACCCCTTCTTGCAGTTCCAAAGAGCAAGAGACATATGCAATCTATAACTGCTTTATTATTGAATTTTTAAATGCTATATTCAAAATAAGAATTAATTTCAGTTTTAATTTAGTTTTTTTTTTTTAAAGTAATTAATTTTATAACACGCATGGACAAATCAAAAAGTCTGGAATGGTTTCCACAGAAACTGATGAGCCACAGCCTCACTCAGAAACCTCAGCATTTGTTTTCTGTTTTAAAACTTATGTTCTAAAGCCCAAGTTTGATAGTTACAAACCACAACTATTTCAATTATATACATTTAGAAATATAACTTTTGCTCTGCTATGGGCTTTTTTCCCCCCTCCTGCCAAATGAGAACTAAGAGAAATAGAAACCAATTAATTTTCAGATTGACAAATATATTGTAATTTGTGGAAGAGATCAGAGTTCTAGTTTAAGAAAAATAATGTGATTTCCATTAACAGAATCCTATTGGTAGTGGTACTGAGCAAGACTTATTCAACATTTACAATTTTTTTTCTTTTTTTTAGATTTAACAGTATAATATGAATGTCAAGGATTTGTCTCCTTGGCTGTGAGTAAGGAAAAAAAATATACATAGTTTCAAGGGTCATCTGTGTCCTGCAGAGTCTTGGCTTTTAATCAGCTTGTGTGCAAAAGAGCTTCAAAACAGGGAACTGATTAAACACATGTATTTATCAGAAAAATAAGTATGTTTGACATTAAAATAGAGGACAGAAACTAAGCTTTTTCCCAGAACTAAACTCCACTAAATTGAATATATTATCACTACATTACAGTAATTTGAATATAACTTGTGGTTGATTTTTTAAATGTACCTGACCAATTAAGCTGGAGAAGACAAAGACACCCATGAAATAATTCAGCAGTTGAAAAATTATCTCAAACAGTGTTTGTGGTTCTGGAAGGCCACCGATGGTGATTAAACTATGAACTGCCCAGTAGTAACACCTCAGGTACCTGTGGATACAAACAGCATTTTTGTTAAACTTTAGCTACTTATGTGTTTGAAGTTAAGCATATGCCTGCCTGAGTTGTTCCTTTCAGTGATGCTTTTTGGTCCAAAAGACTTTCAGCATTTTATAAAGGGTTATGAATTTATAAATGATACAGTTACATAGGTCAGGTTGAGCTGAATGTTCTCACTGAAAATAAAAATGTATGGGAAATGCAGCTCTAATTTACTGTTCTCTAGTAACTGTAGGTGGCACTAAAGAAGACTTGTGCACAAAATTGCCAAGATGGACATTACAGTGTCAGAATGCTACCAATGAAGATGGTCAAAAGCAGTGTAAAAGTGTTAGAGCCTTCCCAGAGTCTCTCTGTAGCAGCATAATAGATGCTCAAACACTTGAAGGTCCCCTTCATGGCTTTCATTTGATGACACCAGTGCAAAGCCTTATGGTGGGAATGACAAATGCAATATTGTTCTTTTTGTGTCCATTTTTACTCCTTTTATCATGCTGGTCTTTCTCCCAGTCTGCTTCTGAGTACACTTCATTGGCTCTGCCTCCTGGGTTATGTCAAAAAAGTTACACATTTCCACAAGCTGTGTGTTCATCCAGCTTCTCCAAACCACTTCACTGATTCAGCACTGGAAGGTTGACTCTCTATTAACATCTCCTAGCTGCTGGTTTCCACAACTCCTGTCACCTTAACAAACCCTTTCTTGCCTTTTTCATTACAGAGCCTTTTGCCTTCAAGTTGTGTATTTCTACTAGTATGATAACACCAGTTTATGAAAGCAGCAAAACATCTGGACAGAATGCTTTTTAAAAGTGCCTTGGTATCTCTAAAATTCTGGTCTAAATTTCATTCTAGAACATGGTACCACAAGCAATGCAGCATTGGGGCATAACTGGTTCAAATAATTGTTGTGACAATGCTATCATTTCCTTCTTTTCTGAGCAAACAATCAATTGGTTTAGGTATATTTTTAAAAGCCTGCTATTAATTACTATGTGACTCCCCAAGTTTCTGTATAATCAGCTTCAGCTTTGCTGATGATTAGGAGTGGAACTTCATTTCCCTTAATTATAAAGCGGGATTTTCTGTTACTTCAGCTGTCACTACTTCTTCTAAAGCAATGATAATTCCTTATGTGTGTTGTATTTTATTGTTTTAAATAGTAATTTTAGAAAACCAAACAACCCACTCCCCCAAACACAAAGACACAGAAGAAATGCTTTTGGAGATAAGTTTGTTTTGAAATAGAAAGTCTCGTGTGCATCTTCTCATGCCTGCTCTGAACCTGAGGTCCCCTTAGGTGTATTTCAGACTCTTTTTAAGATATGAACTCCACTATAATAAGAGGCTCATGTAATAGTACAACTGCAGGGCCAGTTTTGTGCAAATATGAGAATATAAACTCACAATAACAACCAATTCCAGTGACAGGCTGTTTTTTCTTAAATGACTTGAAAGTGTTTTTTCAAGTTTTTCACCCAAAATATAAGGCTTTACCAAGGAATTTATATTTTCTTTACAAGTCCCTTTTTTCTTGGTTGCAGACTAATAAAATGCAGTAACAATGATCACTTTTACCATAGTTTTCTAGTTTTAGATGTTAGCAGTCAGAACTGGCCATTTTCATTCAGAGTCCTTAAATAAAAAATTCATTGCATATTTTCCATCTTATCATTTTTTCTTGTTAGGGATGCAAAATGAACTGCTGGATTACGCCAAAATGATATTTTCACTTGGGATAAAAAAACAAATCACATATGCTTGTTTCCAGCAAAGTATGTATAAGTGGCAGCTTTTACTTAGACTTCTGCAGCATAAACAATAATAAGAAAAAGATTCAGGTCAGTTTTGGAAGAATTACAGATTTAAGCATAAAATGATGTTTCTAGCTTGACTGAGGGGAATTATGTAAAGCATATTAATATTATATTGATTTGCCATAACTGAGAATGCTGTGGTGCTTGAAACATGTATAATTGGGTAATATAAAAGTAAAGAAATTAACATTACTTCTGTGATACTTTAGGAAATAAAAGTAATTAAGCAACTCCCTCACCCTCAAAGGCTCTGCGTGCCAAGTTTGCAAACTCCACCATGATAGACAATATAATCTTCATTCTGGGAATGTCTACAAGGAATGAAAGCAGTTCCTCAAAGGAATTTAGGGGTCACAGTCTTCTTTGCAGTGTTGTATGTCCAAAATATGTGAGGTTTTTTTAATATCTTTTTACCCGTTCTTAAGATTTAGTAAATGTAATGTATTCTTCTTGATTTTACTTCAGAAGAAACTTTCTATTGGCAAGGCACATGATATTCTCTATCTCTTTGGAAGAGGTTTTCTCCATTTAAGCATTTTTGGTTTTATTTTAATCTGAAATGGAAGTTGCACAGTTGAAACAGAGCAGCTTTTTTACTCCCTAAGAGGGGGGGAAATGAGACTGTAAATTTTGTTTAAAGAAAGCCAGAAAAAACAACTTGTATTTCAACAGTATTAGCAGCTCTGCTTCCTACCAGCATGTGTCTGGAAACTATACTGTTCACTATATTGCTTACCATCCTACTATAAAATTACTATTGAAGTAAACAACAGTCATGAGACAAGAAAGGGATTTTTGCCTCTGCATATCATAGAGAGTATGTTTATCCTTCAGGCAATCAAACTACTAGATTTTTCCTTAAAAAAAGTCCTAGGTATGAAAACATTCAGAAACACTGCAAATAAGATCCCTTGTAATACTATGTCAATAGAAATATCTTTTTCAGAATTCACTAAACCTCTTTCATGGTTTTGGTTAGTGCAGGTAAATCAAGTCTTTGTGCATGGGTCTCTCAGCTTTTAAGGTGGCATTCAGATATTTATTTCAGCCCAGGGAAGCATTGTTTCGGGACTATCATGTTTCACTCCTCTCAGATTACAGCCAGGATGGGTTTAAGCAGTGTAAAGCAGCAGCCTTTATAAACTAATGACTTTCTTCTTGGTACCTCTTCTGGAATGTGTTCCTCAGGTGCCTGTGGGTCTGATGATCTCCGACACAGCGGAGCAAACTATAAAGCTTTTACTTGAAAAGTATGGTTGTGGGTAGCAGGTCTAAAAGTCTGAAATATGAGCTGGGCTGTGCATTCACAGCTTGTGCGGAGGCACAAAACTCTCTTTTGATGGTGACACTGTGATGGTGACACATCAGAGCTATTGCAAGAGCAATGCACAGCTCATATCCACGAGGCACATTTCAAGATTTCCCGGTGTGCATTGGGCAATGCAAACCAGAGGAGTGGATTTGTTCTAGACACGTACAGTGACCATTTTCCGGAACTTACAGATATCCACTAAGTCTGTGCCCAGAACAGGAAGGTATCACACTACAGAGAAATATAATTGGGAGGCAAATAGATGTCTTAAATTTGCCAAATAATTTTGCAGAGTGCCTGTAGGTGACTTGCAAACAGCAGAAGCATACCACGAGCAAAATGAAATTATTTGTTTTGCCTAAATTTACTGCTGACCTGGAGGGTTTGCATGAGAATTTCAGCTCCCTAGTTTTAGTTTCTCTGTGAACAGTGATGAAGGAGAGATACTTCCTTGGAATAATTCAGAACAATGACATTACATTGAATCCCTGAAAAAAGATTTATCCATTTTCCTCAGGAATTAGGGAGATTGATCTTTTACTTAGGTAGTTAAACTAGATTGTAGATAAACATATATAGTTGAAATTGTCCATTTAAGAGAGCTTTTCAATATCTGCTACTGTCCTTGTGCAGACTCTACGCTCTGGTGTTGCATTAGTGATGCTGTGCTTCTGCATTAGGAGAGACTGAGGTCTTGCCAAACTCAGCCTCACAAGTGCATTTTTCATGCTGGAAACACTGTCGGTGGCTAAATTGGGTGTGTTGCAGTGAAACAAAGTTGACTGCCTTTTCTTCTCATGTCAAAGGTTTTGACTGAAGGCTGCTGTGCAAAACACTTTAGTGGACAAGAATTAGAAAAGAACAGAGCTTGCAGAAATTTGAAGAAAAGCTGCTTTGATAATTTTGCTTGTGGTTTGAGTGTTGTGTAGCTGCTAGTTGTAGATTTAGTTCACAGCTAGTATGCCTGTTCAGGAACATGTATGTAATCAAACTAATAATGGAAACTGCTGTCTGTTAATTCTTTTTAGCCTGGAAAAGGAAAAAAAAAATCCTACGAATGTTGACATCTTTAAGAACTGGTTTTGGAGGTAACTAGCAATATTTTATGGACACAGCAGGGATTCTACATTAAGCATTAATGCCATTAAATCAGTGCCAGATAATTTTCTGTGGGTCAGTGTAATCTGAGAAAGCTAGAATTTTGGTTTACTTGTCAAACCACTTACCATCATTTTTTAAAATTAGCTAAGTAGCTATGTTTCCCTAATCTTCTTTCTGAATATATTCCCATTCTTTGTGAGACTATTGGCATATTTTGCTTCAAATATTGTCAACCTTGAATGCTCTGTGAAAGCAAATTATAAATTCACTGCTGTGCCATAATATATGCTGCAGTACTAGTCATTTTCCTGACAAATTGTTCTTATATCTGCTTTCCTAATAAATGAATATACGTAGAAGTATCTTGTCTGATAACTTCAAATTCACTTACATCTCCAATTATAACTAATGTTCACACCATGCCTCTGTGTGAGGAAAAATCCTCAAACATTTGATGACTAGATTTTATGTCACGCCTAATTCTCTAAGGCAATTCTCTTCACACAGTCAGCATTTGCTGTTAGTGAGATACAACAGCAGTACTCAAGCTGTGTATTTTAATGGTGTGTGGAAACTTCAGACATGTCATTTTTTTCAAGAGATAACCCTACTTATAAAAAATCAGTACTGGTTTACACAAATTGTGTTTTGCTCTCAAAGGCTGTTTTCTTATCCTTCAAGGTAGTGACTTGTCACCAAACTTGTGAAGTCTGACAAAACTACAAACAAGAGGAGCACGTCTTCAAGAGAAAGGTGAAAAGTTGTTTAGAAAGCAATTTATGACAGCAGTAGGATACTGTATGTGGTTTTACAAGGAATGTAATCAAAGAACAAATTGAGCTTCTCTGGCTTTAAGTATATTATAGGCTTTGAAAGAAATAAATTTTCACCCAACTGAACCTAGTAGCTATATGTTTACAAAACTACACACAGAACATATTATGACTTTGCTTTTCTCTCTTCTCTGTCACCTTAATAAATGGTCCTTACTTGGCACCCAACCAGTGCTGTCACAAGGAGTTTGCGAAAAATTGTGCCAAAATCCAGTCGTTTCCCCTGAAGACACTCTGCCACGTGTTTAAACATGACCTTCTCGAAAGATCAGAGAGAGCTGCTGGAATTTTTTCAGACCAATCACCGTGGTGAAGAGGAACTAAAATGTTGCACTTTAATGACACAATGCTGCGTGGCAGCAAAAAAACTCCCAAACTATCCCTGTGTTTCCTTTGAGGGATTGCTACAACAATCCTTCTAACAGTTCCCATGTGCATATGCAATCACTAAGTTTAATTTATGACCCTTGTTGCCTTCTAAATGTTTAATTAAATTAGCACTTAGCACTGACTCATAAACCTATAAAAGCTGAAAGTAGTGAACTGATTATCCAATGCACCTGCCCCCCAAATATGTGTTAGTATTGAAAGCTGCTAATCAGCAGTCATGATGCTAAAAGTTTGCTATCCAAGCACTTTAAAAAGTAGGGGCATACCTTGCAAGCAGTGGCATGGGAGAAGGATGAGGGGGGTCAGGAATGAGTAAAATAAAAAAAAAACCTCTTGCAAAAGAAAAGGACTTACATGTTTCCTTCGCCATCATACACCCATCTAGTGCTGCCAATTCCTTCATAGTCTGAAGCCCAGTAATACAGGCATGCATTAATGTGCAAGATAAACAGCAAGTATCCAGTAGTTCGAATGACCCTATAAAAGTCAAGAGATTCCTGTAAAAAAAACCTCACATTTTTTCTTTTTTTTTTTTTTCTAATATAGAACCCATTACTTTTTTTGGATTAGCAGTGTTAATGTTAAGCATATGCTAAGTAGTTAAGCACCTGTATTGAGTCCATGAAAAATATAGCTGGCAGTTACCAATCGCTCACATCTGTCCAAGGTCAAATAAATATCTTCCCTAGAATATTTGACATGGAGTAATTTTTAAATTATGGTTCCCTGAGGAGTTTATAGTCCACTTCTTTAAATGGCTAAGAATGTTTCCAGAAATTTGAACCTATATTAATGAGGGTACAGGGTAAAACATAATGTGTTTCCCAAACTCTATCCAAGATAGGCTCTAAACTTGTGAACCAAAGGCAAGAAATGTCTGAGATCAGAAATTAACTGCTTACAAGACCTGTAGTATAAAACCTGCAGTAGATCCTCTAAATAATATGATTTAGTCACTACAGCAGGAGTTATATCATTCCTAATCCCAGTTCTTATGCTTATGGGAAGTTCTTTGAAGAATACCAATGATGAACTGCTTATAGCACCAAGCAGCTTTCTGTTTAATACAATAATGATCTCATTGTATCTCCTCTGTTCAGTTCATGGGGATCAAAAGAAAGATCTCCTGGACTTAGATCTCTATTGAAATATTCATACAAGCAGGGGATAAATAAGCAAGAAAAGTGCAGGTCTTGCCTAAACACAGGCTGGTAGTTAGTGAGTTTATATGCTACAGCTAGAATTCAATGCAGTTTGCAGTGTAGAATAACGGAGTAAGTGGTTTCATGAGAATTTAATAAGATCTAACTAAGTTGGGTCCATAAACAAAGTTAATGGGAGCTAATATCTCTGTGGTTGCTTCATTAAGCACCCCTTTGCTGCTTCTTCAGTGCCTTTGTATGCCCTCCTTGGCCTCTTCATGCCATTAGATAATCTACCTAAGTGTACTCTTCTTCTTTATGATGCTCACAAATGAATGCTATTTATCTGTTTAAAAGTTGGTGTTCTTCCAGGACAGCTCTGTTTAGGATTGCAAGCTATAGAGAACAGCAGAGAGCTGTTGTGATCTAGTAATGTTGCTATACTGGCCATACTAGGTCTTCTGTTCAAGTTTGAATCCATGAAAGTGGACTCCTGAGGTCTGAGTGAAGATTCTGGAAACCTCTTCTGTGTTATATTTCTCCAGACATATGTTGGATATATCACAACGAGAAGATGTAAGTAACTCTTGCTAGCTCTATTCCTACAAACTCAAACTAAATAGTTTGAGAAGAGACTCCCCCCAGGTATATCCACTTGCTGTGTAGAAGTTTAGTTTGATATTATCTAGTTAATTGGTGCCTTATTGCTCAAAGTGTGGTTATACCAATCTCAGAACAAACCAAGATTGCCACATTGAAATAAAATGGAGTAGTTTGCACAGAAAGACTGGGTTTTAAAAGAATTTTAACTCCTGCTTGTACTACTCTGTATAACTACCTCTGTTCTCAATTTGTCAGTGAGTAAACCTGGGAGTCAGTGTTTCCCGAAGCATGAATTAGAAAATAGATTCACTTTGTTATATTTAGGCTCTGCAGTTTACAGTCTGCAAGAGATTTAATCTTGAAAATCTGAGCAGGCCTTTGACCAGGAAGCAAAGACAAAAAACAGCAACACACAGTTGTGGTTCTTAACCAATATCATGCTAAAAAACTCTCTGACAGGGCAGAGCAGCTGGTTCAGTCTTTCCAGCTACTGCATACATACATTTTGCATGAGATCTCACTCTGTGTGTCTTAGCCTTTCTAAATTAGCACCTTTCCTGTTTTTTGACATGTAAATATACATCACATCCTTTAGAGCTGGTCTAGCTTGAAGACATACACATCCCCTTCACAACTTGTCCTTTGAACATTCATCTCCCTTTCCATATCTTGATAACATTGTGAAACTCTGTGCCTTGAAAACCTTTATTTGGGTGAAAATGAGTTTTAAATTTGTTCCCATTACTTCGAAATCTGTATACACACAACAGTATTGTTACATACAAACTAATTACTTGATTCAGACATGTCTATATTATTATATACTGTCTATATTATATGTACTGTATCTCCCAATACTCACTGCAAGTATTATAGGAGATACAGAAAAATCATTGTATTTTTTTTTCCAAAAAGCCAAGGGTATAATATGCAAAATAATTAATTTTAAAACAATTAATTTTAAAGCTTATCAATATTAGAAAAAGTTAAACACCATAAGCAGATGAAGGCCCACTTTTTAAAATTAAATTAGAAACTGGAGAAGGCAGAGATTCAGAAACTGGAAAGAAATTTCTTCATCATGTGGAAATCCAGTCCTCTCTTGAATGAAAAGATTTTTAAAAAAATCAAAAAACCAAAACAAAAAAACCCAAATCAAACCAAAAAAGAATCCTATAAATGGAAAGAAAGGGCAATATGAGTTTTGTGAAGGTCAGCATCTCAAAAATATTTTAGTAGAAACTTTTAGGTTTTGTTTTATTTCAGAGGCACATGAAAAAATGAAAGCAATGGTATTTGAACCTTCTTTTGAAATTTATCTTATTTTTAAATCTCGAAAAATATCTCATTTGATTGTATTAATCCCTAGTGTACTGTTTAAATGCAATCATCTCTGAAATAGAGTAAGATGATCACCAACATATTTCTCCAACACCAACAGACAGGAACAATACATGCCCCAAAACTGGGACAGGGAAAAGGATCTGTTGGTGTAGGTATTACACAAGATAAACTAGGCCTGATGATACTGACAATAAGGATGACAAAGCAGATGAGTTCATTGGATCTTAGCAGCATCACTGACAGCTGAGGGGCCTATGAAACTTGCCATGGCCATGTCCATGGACTACTTGAGTTGGATGCAAAATTCTTTCTGTCAATGCAGAAGGTGAGAGCACAGCTCAGCAGACTATGGTTATAATCACTACTTGAGAACTGTGCTGAATTGGTCCTCATTCCAGCTGTAGTCAGTGCAGTGAAGGATCAAGTTTCTGTATGTGCTGGGTTCATGGGGAGAGCATGTTTGAAGAAAAATGTTGACACAGGCTAAGGCTCATAACTCCAATTAAGTACAAATAAACAGCTACTGGGGATTTGGAACTGCTATTAGCAACCTAAAGAAAGTGTTCTTTAGCTCTTTCAGTAAAGAAACTTTCTGAAACTTCTGATCAATTAAATTTTGGCAGAAGCCACAGTTTGGTGAATATTTTCCCTGAACCAGTCCAGCTGAACTGAGTTAGATTTCATATGTAAGTGAAGCATTATATATATTATTTTAATGATTACCATAAAGACAGATATTTTAAAAAACCCTTTAAATTGAACGGTTAAAGGCATATCATATTCCACTCAATGCTTGACTGACAACTCATGAAATAATTCAAAATGCATTCTGTGCCAAGCTTTGCATGCTATTTGAGTTTTATCAGCACATACCTGTAGATGTATGCTTTTTCCATAATAGCTTCCAAACGATCATTAAACTCAAAGAATGTGTTATGCTGAATGGAAAACAAATGAAAGTAATCCAATCACTATTTTTCAGTACACAGTTTTTTTATAATAGTACTGGCATCAATTCACATTTTGAAAATGGATTTTTCAGTAATCAAACTTTCTATGAAAATTAGTTCTGGCTAGGACAGGGTTAAATTTTGCAGTAGCTGGGAGGGGCATGGCTAGGACTCCGTGTTATTCACCACCTCAGGTCATTCCTGCGAGTGGGATAAAGGGATTGTCTTTTCCAGGGAAGAAAGATGTTCCTTCCTGTTGAGAAAATCTAGCAGAGGGAGCTGTCTGGTATTGCTTATTACTGGAGAGTTTTCCATGTGAATCTTTGCTTTTGTTATACCCTCTGTCATTAGCAGTGTTAGTGTTTGTTTTCTTGTGTTATTGTTGTTTCCAGTAAATTGTTCTTATCTCAACCTGTGATCATTGCCTTTTGTGCCTCCAGTTGAAGGGCGAGAGGGACCAACATACGGTTTTAGTGGGAGTACTAAATTGGAGAACACTATTCCTAAACCATGACAAACATTTAGCAAAAATGTGAACTGAAAAGCAAAGATAAATTTGAGTCAAGAGTTTTTCTGGGTATTGAGTGTCCCCTTAATCTGATTATCCAAAAAAACCTTGCTGTTTTGGTCAGAGTATTGCAGGTGAACAACATCTACTTCCTCAAACATCTATAATTGCTTGGGCAGAATTACATGCATTTTTTCTCTTCCTGAAATTCCAGTAATTCTCCAGTAAGTACCAACAGCCATGTGCTAGAGGATACTCTGTGGTATCAATGGCAGCTGTATTGAATTCTTCCTGTTTAGTATTTGCAGTTGATCTTTAGTGATTGCATGTAACTTTTATTTTTGCTTTTGTTCAATAGGCAGCTGGTTGCCTAATACAAGGTATTACTTAACTTTTCATTGTTTCATGTTATTTTGGTTCTAATTTATGGATTTTTAAAGTTTTATTGAATACTGAAGTGAAGAACACCTTCATTTTATTGTCAGCTTTAAATGAAAACCAATTCTTTGTCAGCATGTTGATTGTGAGCAAAGAAATGCATTTAGCCACAGAGTGGCCCGCTAGGTACTGTGTTCTAATCCCTTCTCAGACTTTTCATTACCCAATTCCAGGAGTCTTTGGACGCTTTAACGAAAGTAGGTTTGTGCTTGATAGGTATTTTGTGTATAGCTTTTGTCCTTAAAATTACCTCCTTTGCTTTTAAATACCTGACATAAGCAACAGAAGGAGAAAGTACATGGGTATTAATTTGTGATTTTTTCTTAATCTTTGAAAACTAATATGGTAATTTGAGATTAATCTAATTTAAATAATGTGAAAACCTAATCAAAAATTACCTTTAATAAAAAATACATTTTGAAATTAGGAAATAATAAAGTCGGAAGAAAAATAAGAAAATGGCTTAATTTGGCTGGACTTGTATTTTTTGTTTATTTATTTAGTTATGTTGTACTTTAGCCTGAAGATATTTTTCAGTTTCTAAATTTCATATTCCTAAATATTATAAAAAAATTTCTGTTACATGGCAAAAACATCTAGGCATGGTTAACTATCCATCACTAACACAGATCTTACCTTTAGCATTCTGTTTGCTCGAAGTGCTGGATTAAATCCAAAGAAGAAGTATAAAATGTCAAATGGAAACACTGATATCACATCAAGCTGTTGAAGAGCAGAGAGGTCAATTTAAGCTTCATAGTAATCATAATGTATTTATTTGCTGTCAAAAACCTGCTTAAACTGAATCATGACTGCAATAATATTTGAAGAGTCAGCATGCTAAGCATGCAGCTTCCTAAGTACTGGCAGGCAAGATTATCTCCTTAAAGACACCACCAGCTTGGCTCTGCCCTGCTTTTGAGTCCCCTGTGCCTGAGATTTTAATCTGCTTCATGTGGATTATTAACAATATCTCATATATTTGATTATTAATATATTCTGTGTTTTCAGTAGTTCTGGCCAGACTGAGATGTTTGGCATGTGACTGGTGAGTGCAGGTGGAGAGGCCACTACACAAGCACTTCTTAAAAGTCCTTCAGCTCTTAAAACAAGGCTGCCTAAAGCAATTTGAGGGAGCCCAATGAGTTAGGTTTCTGGCTTCCTGCAGAAGGCATGTGCTCCAAACAACAGATTCATCATAGGATGACAAATTTGGCTGGGTTTTTTTTTTTTTGTTTTTTTGCTTGGTTAGTTGGTTTGGGTTTTTTTAAATAGATTTTTTCTTCCATTGTATTTGTATGCTGCTTCTTCCCATACCACTAAGATTTTTAACATCTCCCTGCAGTCCATCAACTATGTGATTACTCTTCTTATCTGCATGCTTTATACTTTCCTAAGATAGAGAAGGAAAGCTGTGGCAAATTTATCTTTTCCTATTTAGAGATCCTGGGATACCTTGCTTTGTTGCTATTGGGAGTAAGAGAGGGATGTGGAACTCTGCTCTTCATCTCACTCTAATCAGAAATGTCTTTGCTCTGAGTGGTGTAAATCGAGTTGGCAGCAACCAGCCTGCAGCACTGACCTTTTATTCCGTGCAAGTAAGAAGCAATTAATACCTGAACAGTGTGCAAAGCAAACCAAAAAATTGACTGAGATAAACAGCGTCTTATGGTCTCTCTCTCTCCTGCTCTCAGACACATGTCTAAGAGGAGGGAAAATTTAGTCAAAAGTGCATTAATATCAGTAACTTCTAATTAGTGCTTATTCATGTGACAAATTCCCACATTATATCTATATCTTGCATGTGGTAAGAACACTCAACTCTTATTAGTTTCTCCAGAAATCAAGAGCCCTAAACATACATCAAGTGTGAACTTAAAATAAAGCTGTACAAATCCACTCTGGTCTCTTGCTTTAAGTTTCACTCTGTCGAACCAATTTGACTGTATGGTGTATATCCTGCACTTTTGGATAGCTTAATATCAAGTATTTAAGTAATGATGCAACAGTCACTGAGAAAAAATTAACTCTGAACAAGGCAGGTGCAAATGTAGAGGAGAGGGCAATAACTAAGATGTGTGCTTAGTGTCACAGGACTGTATGTTCGTCAGGAATTCAATAAACTGCCTATCTTCTACTGGCAAAATAACCCCAACATTTAGGAGCAACATTAACAACTTTCCTAAATCAAATGCATCTTTCTTTTTACAAAGTGCTGTGAGCATCAAAAATCTTAGTTTGAATTTTTGACTGCTCCTGTGAGTGAAGAACTGTTCAATACAATGAGGTACTTCAAAGGAGTTTACAGAATAGAGTTATCATCTTTCTTCAGGAGTTTCAATTTTTTAAATTAATCTCTGGCAAATGGTGCTATTGTCTTTAGTGTGTGCTGGGGTGACCTCACAAAAACCAATCAAGTTCTATTTTATTAATCTATTATAATTCCAAAATAATACGTAGAATTGCATTTATATGTATTCTCTCTTCCAATTAAAGACTGTTTATGAAGATAGCAGTCTTCAGCTGGTGAGCACTGATATACCATTGAGCCAATACTTTCTGGTGATATTCTTAAACCAACAGTGATTGTCAATGAATGGAAAAAAAAAAATCCTGAGATATCATACAGCCAGAACTTCATATTGATATCAGTAGCACAGGCTCTACTTACCCGGAACTTCACAGAGCTGCGGTAGAATTTCTTAGTCTCCACTCTGTCTGACTACAGTGATAATGAAAGGAGAAAAAGGCATAGTCAAGATCAGAATGTCAAGGATGAGCCTCTGCTACTCCACAGTATAGTAGAGGTGATGACAGTTAAATTAATGGTGGTCTAAAAGTATGAATGAAGAAATATCTATAGATATTTCTGAGAAGTAGTACTGTTATTAGTCTAGCTTACATTAGATCAGATTTTATTAGAACTACTTGAAAAAATGAGAATTGGGTTGTGTGATTTTTTTTCTGGATGTTGGTCTAGAAAAGTACATTATATTTTTTCCGCAAAAATTCCCTCTCAAGATATCTGTACCACTTCATACTCAACCCAACCCCCTTCAATTTCATTGCAAAGAATGCATTTATCTGCTGTGATTCCAAGAAAAAATTTGAAGAGTGTTTCTAATGGCGCTATACAAAATTTGCTCTTTGAATACTAACATTAACATGCTAGCATTACTAGCATTATGATAATCAACACTGCATTCATTAGTAATGATTAGCTTTATATTTTTAAATTGTTATTCACGGGAACTGATGCTATTATAATAAGAAAGGGTAATCACAAGTATATAAAGAAATTTATCTATTATTATACTTTCTGTATTTATATCAGGAAAACTTTAAAAATAGCTTTAAGATCTTAATCATATTTCCAATTCCAACTTTCACTATTATCAATTTAGACATTAAATTAAATGCAGAAGATCAGGCAGGAGATGGTTTCTGTGCACTAAAATCTGTAGTTGTAAAGCCAGCTTCAAGGGAAATACAAGCTGAGCTTCATATGTCACAGTTTTAATTTTGTTCATAACAATTGAGTTTTGTGGGATTTAGGCAAGATCCAGTTACTGAATGTCTTGGTGTGGAAAAATATGTTCCACGGCACTGCATTTAATACCTATTGAAAGGATGTTTGCACAGCTTAGTCTGTAAAGGTATCAGTAATATCGTTTATATACAATGTATAACATTTTTTTGTAAAAGCATTGAACTAAAACTAGTTCTAAGTTAGACTTGAGGATATATAATTTTGAATTTTTTCTCTGTTGGGTACAGTAATGTCATGCTGAAGTTATCAAAACTTAAGGTTTTTTTTCTGAATTAGGTATCTTTTTTCCATAAGATGTCAAAGAATCAAAAGCAGGGAAGACTTTAAAGAAAAGTTAATGTTCCAGATACCCTTTGGTATGATAAGGGCGAGCTTTCAGATATTTGTTTAAAATTTTATTTTACATCTTTGTATAAAAAGATAACACAAAAATTGTAGCAAGAATCAAATTTGAACATAATTATTTCCCCAAAAGAGATTATCTTGAATTATTTTCAAAGTAGCCTAAAATTGCAGTATCCTAAAATATCAAAGTATCCTAAAATCTTTATTTTTTAAAAAAATAAAACCACCATCTCCCAATCTGTTACAAAGCACGCATATCCTGTCCAACCCTAGGAGGATATGCCCTGTCTTTAACTGTGATTCTGATACAAGGCAAATAGGTGAAAGTTTCACACAAACATACAAACAGATATATATATGTGCACAAGTACATGTGATCACTGATTCCAGAGAGGAATCTGTTTAGAGCTGTATGCCTGTTTCAGCTGCTCTCATCTGTTACTTTCAAATCAGTTTTTTGCAATTTTTAAGAATTCAGGTAATGGATATGTTTCTTCCTACATAGAATAGTAGAATGTCAGTGTAGAATGGAAGATCAGTGATGAAAAATATACGTATCCTTTGATAAATAAAGAAAGTTACATAGACTTGACATAGTGATAAAAAAGAAGTGTCACATTGGATGGATTTCTATACTCTAACACACAACTACTGCCCATGGAAGTCCCACTTCCAATACTTACTATTATATCTCCCCCTTGGATAAACCGCACTCGGGGCTGGAAAACGATTAAGTCGCACAGGTAGCAGATATCACACATTACATCAATGACAAACCAATATATTGTGTTACTGGGGGTTTGGTAGGGGAACACGTAGCGCAGGGGAATAAACCAGCAGTTCCAGTTATAGGCGATTGTCACAAGCATGAGCCATGCCACGTAACGGCGATCTGGAAGAAAAAACATCGAATGTGGAGGCGTCAACTTTGGAGCCTATTGTCATTATTTTAGACACATCCATTCTGCTGCAGTCTCTCGGAATGCATCAGCCCAGACCAGCCTACCATTCTCCCTTTTGCAACTGGAATGCTGCTAAAGTGATATAGCTTGAAAATAGGAGTCACACAAGGAATTTGCAAAAATGAGAGCATATAGAATTCAATGCATCTGAAGAAACTTATATGATCATTTTGCATCCTGCTTATGTATATTATAACTGACAAAACAATTATTTGTCCCTAATGAGTGGTACAAATTCCAGATCAAGAAACAGAAGACTTGGGTTCTAATTCTGGTCAGTTTGCATTAGACCTTTGTGCATACCATCTTTACAACTGATGGCACTTTTCCCTGTTCGGAATGAATGTTGTTTAGGACAGGACTTCTGTGTCCCTGGGAGTTACAAACTGGAATGTGTATCTTATGGTGGCTCACAGGTGCCATGTAATACCAGGTCACTTCAGTATGACTTTACAGGTCGTACTGAAAATACAAGTGCCAGGTCACTTCAGTATGACTTTACTCCATTCTATTACACAGCTTTAAATTTACCTGTATATGAGTCAATGGTATCTGGTAGCTTCATATAGTCCATGTATTTTTTCAGTGGAGGTTTTTTGAATTTACAGCACAGCATATCACAGTAATGATCCTCCTCTGGCTTTGCTTCTGCCTCCTCTTTCTTTTCTTCTTTTTTTTCATCTTTTTTTTCTTCTTTTGGTGGAGGTGGAGGCTTCTTTGGTGCTGGACACATAGATTACCAAAAACATTGGCATTTTAATAATGGCTCAATTAATTCACCCTGTTTTAACATGAACGAAAGCTTCATAATGTTAAAAAATCTTCTAAAAACACTGGACAGTAACTAAATTAATTATATTAAATGCATAGAAAAACACTTGAAAATTAAAATCACCATTGGTATAAACATGTGCATCTGCTGTCATGAACAGGGAACTTAATGTTACAGGGTGCAATATCTATATTGCTGAAGTTCCCTGGGCAGTGCCTACAAGTTATGCCTTTTATAAGACTGACAAGAAAAATTTTAATTCATAATACAGCATTCATTAATGCAACTGAGCACTTCTCTTTACATGACAGCTGCAGAGAATGAATGCAGTGAGGATGGAGATAAAGGAAAGACAGCTGTGCCATGGGCTAATCTCTTCCCTCTCCTGAGACCTGATATGCAAGATGCAGCAGGTGAAACTAGTGGGAAGCCTATAGTTTTGTAAATTTCTAGGCTTATAAAAGTCTTGTAGCACTCCTTTGAACCAGTTCTTCCATCTTTAATCTGGATAATGTTTGTACACGTCCTATTAATTCTGGTGGCTTTACCTCTGATTAGGATACACAGTCTTAGCAGTAAACTGACAAACTGGATCTATAATAAGTTAGGAAATAAAGGTCATATGTGCTACGAAGAGAACAAAAGAGGTAGATCAGCAAAGAAAAAAAATTAAAAATTAATGTATCAGTTGGTATAGTTTATTATTCTTCAGGCACCATTTTTACAGCTTTTTAAAAAACACATATGCAATGAACAGCTTCTAAAAAGTGCCAGAACATAAACCCACCACACTTAATTCTTTGTGGAAAGAAAAGTCCAACTTTCCTCTGAAGAGGAGAAAAATTGATTTATGTTTCATATTTTG
Source organism: Rhabdornis inornatus (assembly GCA_013397075.1). NCBI lineage: Eukaryota > Metazoa > Chordata > Aves > Passeriformes > Rhabdornithidae > Rhabdornis > Rhabdornis inornatus. The sequence goes on from VWZS01003783.1 coordinate 146,573, forward strand.
TCAAAAGCCAATGGTTAATAAATGTCAGATGAGTTTGCTCTATTTAAAGCATGGACTTAAAGTCTTCAGTCCATCCAGATTTCTGTCAAGGCTAAAATTTTATTTATTTACACAGAAGATCTCATATCAAAGTGACTAACATCCACTCATAAGATATATATGTTTCTTCATATTATTCAGATTCATCTCCATGAGAAAACATCTCTGGGAGCTAGTTCAAGATACAGAAAACTTCTTCACACAAATGATTCTAGATACTGCCTCTATAAGGTTTTTCCCCAAATTCTTCAGTGATGTCATTCAAACAGAGTTTTTACCTAAGGACTCTGGCTTACTGTAGAGAAATAGGGATAAATTGACTTCATAGGCCACAAAGTGATCCTTCCCAGTGGATAAACACACTCTGCTTACAAAAATATTATCACAGTATTTTCTGTTACCACAAAATTATTTTCACTTTTAAACTGAACAGACACACAGCTGTTTCTAGAGGCACTTACAAACTGGAGGACTTGCTTCAGGTGAAGATATTACTGGATCATTCAGCTTTTCCTTATACACATTTGCCCTTTCACGAAGTTTTTTGACAATCTCTTGAAGTTGGGCATCAGTGTACTCATTTGTTTGGAAACCTGGACGTGCTGGCTTCTGTGCACTAATTAAAACAAAAGGGGAAAAAAAGCTAAATGTACTGGAAATCGATGGAAGGAAACAGTGACAATTCTATTTCTGAGCTGAAGTCAGACATTAAGATTTGATCTTTATTGAGCACAGTGCTTTAACATATCACTTAATTCATGTTAAGTGGAAACTTAAGTCACCTGCTTTTGCCTCCTGCTCGTGTCAGCAGCAGTCTGTGTTATTTCAAGCAGAGAAGGTCAGGGTACCCTGTTTAGCCTACTGCACTAATGGCTTCCCACTGCTGCTTTTCACCAAGTTCTACTGTGGCTATGTAAGGCCTAGAGCTTACCCGATGTATTCACTAAGTTACAAAGCATCCATTTCACATCTGTGTATGAAAATGTGCTCGTTGTTATATGGCAATATCCTAATGATGACAGGAAATGCAGGTGGAGGAGGAGGGACTTATGCTTACTTTACACTTTTTAATTTTGGGAAAATTGGTTTAATCTATTTTTTTTATGGTTTGTTGTGGCTAATATGAGGTAAAAAAAAAATTGCATCAGTTTTCAGTGGAAGCAAAACACTGGTCTTCTTGGTGAGATTTCTTCTTTTTCTGCTAAGAGTTTCCTCAGGGTCATAGTAACACTAAGCTAATACTCCAGCACTCACAGCATTTGTTCAAACCTGAGAACTATTGATTTTCAAGCACCTGCAAACTCATACTCAGCTCTGAAACAAATGTTTTCATTAGGTTTTATGCATGCTGGAGAGTAAAATAGAAAATCTAGGTGAAAGTGATTCTTGATCAACTCTTCTGTGCTTATTCTTACCTGAAATTTCATCCTTGATTACTTGCTACTGTCTGATTTTGCAGACTGGGGTTGTTTTTGTGTGCAACTGAGCTGGCAGCTGGGCCACACATTTGGAATTCCTCTATGTAAGAGACCACGACATGGCTTTTTTTTTCTGTATCCTTGACTCAACACTTTTCAGCTGATGTGATGCACGGATATCAGAGATGGCTGGAAATGGCTGCTCAAAGTCTCCTCCCAGACAGGTCACAATTGCCACCCCTGTACTGAAATCCTGAAAGCTATGCCCAATATGGGGGCTACAGCAGGCAATTGTTCTTTCTTTCTTAAGCAGTTTTCAGCTCTGTCCCAAGTACCACAGGGATGTGGCTACAGCAAGAGTAGCGGCAGACCAAAAGTGGCAGATGCTTAAAATGACTTGATTCTTGAGAAAATCTTCCCAAATGTGAGTAGGGGGGAAAGTGGTATGACAGTACCTTGGGTAGGGAAGAAATGAACACCGCTGCAAAGTGATCTTTGAATAAACACCATGTCTCCTCAAGACCTAAACCTACTTCGAAATTTCTAACAGAAGGAGCTGTAGCTAAAAAAGGAGAGTGTCAGAGTGGGATGTGTGTGGTTTTTTGAGAAGCAGTTTTCTTGAGACTCAACAAAAATCACAGTGCCCAAAGAAGTATAATTTAAGCATGTGAAAGTCCTTCAGCAATAAAACCATTGAATAAAGTGGAGATATGGTGTTAGAAGCAGCAGCAGAAGCAAAAGTTTGGAAGTATATGATTGTCATTCCTCTAATTTAAGTCTTGTATACTTAAATTATATTTAAGTTGATATTAAAACCTGATGTTAAAACATATTTTAACGTGTATCTATTCAACAACATCCAAATAGTCTGGTCTACAGGTTGTATGATTATGTTAAAACTCCTCAGACAGGAGATTAATCAAAACAATTCTGATACATTTTGTAATCTCAGCACAATTCTTTTTGTGTCACATTGTCCCTTTGCTCAGGCCATCTGCAATGTAATGACATCTTTTCTTGTTTTGAGCTAACATCTCACAATTAGTTTTTTGCTTCTATTCAAAGAATTTAAAATAGTTCTTAATCTTTGCTGTTGCTGTATTTGCTCAGGTCATTAGCTATCTTATAGTTAGATACCACTTACCACAAGTGTCATGCCAAAGGCCCCTTCAGTCTTTCTAGGAATAAGCTACGAATTGCTTAGGATTTTCTTCTTATTTCACAGATTTTCCAACAAAAGTTAAAGTCTCCTCTACCATGAATTTGGTGCAATGTAGCACAGAGGAACCGTGTTTCCATTTGGTACTGATTAGAATCAATGTGACTTAGTTTAAAGTTATTTGCCCCACAGCTGATGAGAAATTGATTTTCCTTGTCCTACTTCTCATTTGGCTTGCATTACTTCCTGCTCCATTATTTTCTTGTAACGAGATGCTTACTTTAAATTTTCTTTGGTTAATACAGATGGAAGAGGCTGCATGTTGAACATTGCTAATTTGAGGATGTTTATTGTAGGTGTACTTTCTGTGGGGGTGCACTTTAAATTGCCTGGGCTAATGAAGCCTATTTAAACTTCACTAAATCACTTTTAATTAAACTTGACTCCTTCTCTCGCATCATGGTGTGCTAGGATTTTGTTCTAAGCTGTTATTCTTTAAGAATGTTTTTGCTTTAAGCAATTTATCTCTAACCTTCATGCAGTATGTTACAATAGGCTTGGTCTATATTACTTACTCTCCATGTTGTCCTTTACCGAGTGAAAATGTTTATTCCCTGTGCAAGTAATTTCATATGGCCTAGGAAATGAATATCTGGACAGTAGTTCATGTACTATTCACACAGTCTTGTTACTACCTCAAACATACTTTGTTTAATGGTAGAAATATACATAGCATGAGAAGTATAAGAATAATGTAGTTTTCTGGTATTTTTCATTTGTAGATTTTATTTTTGTAACTTGTAGATTTAAACTTGTTTGTTTAGTGATAAAATTGCAGCACCTTTATTCTCCCCAAGCCACAAGAGAAGATTTAGACACCTATAGCATAGTTAAAGAAAATCACCTTGAAATAGGACATGGAAATACTGTATTGAATATACTAATGTGTGCAACAGCTGTTAAGTACTGTGGCTCGAAAGTTTTCTGTGTTAAGAGTTCAAACAGTGATAACAAATGCAAGGTTATTGCAGAAGGTTTACACTTAGAATTCTAAGTTGCAGTCTACAGTTTTAATTCCTCCCTGTTCCTGGCCATGAACATCAAATACCTGAGTTCAATTTCAAGTTTTATCTACCAGGTGACCCCTGAGAAAATGTATTTCATAAATGTAGGCTGCCTGGAAAGTATCCATAACACTTTTTGCTGATTTCAGTTATAACCCTATTTTTTTTTCCAGCACTTAAGAAACTTTCTGCTAATTACATGGAAGTAGAGTTCTTGGTCTTGCAATAGAGCTTTCAATGCTTTATTGAGCTCTGATGTGATTTATTATTGCATTTACAATCTGTCTTGAAAAAAATAATTTGTCTTTTCTGAATAAATTATGGAGAATCTCTAATTCAGATAATCAATTTTCAGAAGGATATGATAATACACAAAACATGATAACACAGATGAGAAAGATTTCAGAGAGACAAAAAATGTAATTCCAGGCATCATGAAATGTATTGATTCAAAAACACATCCTCAATATCCTCAATTTTTGCTGACTGTCTCAGTGTGAGTCATGCCATAGAAGCCTTGAGTTCCAAGCTTAAGATCAGTCATCCTAAATTACTAGGAAAACTAGTAATAGAAAAAATCCAACATGTTACTCACTTACTTGGTACAGCAAGAGACTTGCTGAATACAGCAAGAGAGGTATTCCAAAAAGCTAACTTTCACTATTTTTATTATACTGTCTTTATAGTCCAAAGAAGGCTTCCCTGAGGAGAGGTTCAGAATGACTGAGATAGGTTTCTGCTCTGAATTGCCTGTGAAGAGAGATTATTTTTTCTCCTTTATCTGCACAGGATGCTGTCAGGGTTTTAGGAGTGAGCTTTAATATTCTCCTTCATTATTTTAGTTGAAAATGTAGTAGTGTATACTAATGATGTTTAATAGGACATTGGATTTGGAAGATTAAAAAATAGTAGTGATTCCTATGCAGGAAAATTTGAATTATTTAGTCCAAGTAATAGAAATGAGGACAAATCCAATGCCCCATACTGCAGACACGTACTTAGAATCAAATTGTAAGAATTTATTTTGTAAATGCTGGGATCATCAGTTGCAGGTGACAAAAGGATAAATGTCCAAGTGTTTAGTCAAAGGGAAGTTGCCTATGAGCTATTGATAATCTGGCTATGAAAATTACTGGTGCAAATGTAACTGTAGAACACATGTGACGTACTGCCAGGGAAGTAAGCATTAATATTGGAATATAGGCCAATGTGAGAACTATTCTGACCAGCTGTACTCGAAAGGTGCATTCCCATAGGGGACTCTAGAAAGTCTTGTAGAATGGCCATGGCTACTGGGAACATGACTGAAAAGGACAAAAAACCAGATTGAGACATTATAAGATTATTGTCTATAAGATCAAATTTTGGTGGAGAACCATGGGAAAATAGGTATTTGAGCTGAGAAAAAGTATTGTGAGAAGAATAAATATGGAAAGAGGCACAGTAAATTATCATGAGTTAAATGTCTGAAGAAAGTTTCCAAGCCTTTAATGACCAGAATTCTAGGCAGATTTTGCTATGAGTGAGGAACAGTTAACATGAGTGTGATAGACTTCAAGATTCTATTAGCTAAGATCATGAGTACTGTTGTAGGCTATGATTCCCAAGGAAGCAAAAGAATGTATGCAGCAGGACAGGAAATCCTCTTCAGCAAATAAACTTGAGATATATAGAATTTTGGGAAGTGGATAAATGACTTAACCTGTATATTTACCACCTACTTCTTCCTTCCAAAAATCTTAACAGCTCAAATGCTAAGAAAGTAAGTTTCTAAGATAAAATATATTAAAGTCTTGGAACAAGCTGTTCACACATTCGATTCCATGGACTTTCAAAAAGCTCTTAATTAAATTTTAATTTTCCTTAACAGTCTTGAGACAAGTGTCTTCCTCTAACCTATCATCTTTTCCTTTAATCACAGAATCGTCAAAATTGGAAGAGAACTTCAAGATCAACTAGTCCAACGGTCAACTCAGCACCATCATAACTATCCCTAAACGAAGTGCCTCATCCAGATGCTTGTCTGGGCAATTTATTCCAATACCTTTCCACTCTTTCAGTGGTGATTTTTTTTTCCTGATAGCTAATCTGAATGGCCCCTAGCAAGGGAAAGTTTCTGATAATGACCCATCTTTATGAATACAGAAGATTATGTCCTTTTCTATTTGCTGTATTTTTGAAAAACTGGCATTATACTGACTTTTCTTTGCAATAAAACAGAACAAATCACATTTTTATTTAATTTCATTTTAGGATTGAGTTGTTCTTCACAATGTAATTTTATTTTAAACTGATGTTCCTTTGTCTCACTATGTATTTTATTACATGTTTCATTAATTTAAACATAGTGATACCTATAATATTTGGGTTGGTTTTGGTTTTACATATGTATGAGCAAGAATGGGCCATGATGGATTTATGAGCTTCATGCAGACAACATACAAAAAATCCACTGGAATGCATGACTTTCCCTTAGCTCAGAATCTTTGTACAGAGATCATGCTTGTTTGGGCCCTAAGCAAGTGTTCTTGAAAAAAAAATGCATAGATCATCTATGCAATGCAGACTGAAATCCAATAATCAAGGCTACAGAGATTCCTGCTTTTTGGCTCAAATTTTTTTTCACAGCAACTTCTTTGACAATCCTCCTAGTTATTCAATCACAACAATCTGTGAATCCTCTAATCTTCTTTACAGTACTCTCTAAGGAGAAGTCTGTCTCAATGCTGAACACATGGAACTCTCACTGAGGTACCAGATTAAAATGTGAATAAGATTTTATTTTAATTAAAAATTCTGCAGTAGGAACTATAAAAGTAGTAGAAAACAACTAGTATGAATGTTGAAAGTATCAATTAGCTATGAAAAAAGCACCTTTCCTTAAGGTAACTGGTGATATAAAGTTGTTTAATTTCACTATTTACAATGATGTGAAAAATAAAGACAGAATAATTTCTAATACTAATTGCTTTAGAACAAAGGTATAATAGTCTAAAGAAGTCATTCTCATTTATTTCCCTATCTGGTGCTGTTGTGTCATTGGGGCTTTCTTATCTGCAGGTTATACCTTAAGCTTTAGCTTTCATATTTTCCAGATTCTGTACTGCATTAGTATATAACTCTGAACTTCATATAAAGTGTTAGCAAGTTCTCCTCACAGTTTAGTTGGACAAAACAATCCTTTTCCAGCCCAAGAACCAAGGACACCATTGCAGCTTCAGGCCCAAAAAGTATAAACAACAAATTGAGGAGAGCAAACTGAGAGGATGGGACTTCATACCCTGAAGCTGTAATTGGACAATTAACCCCAATATATAAGTGGATCAAAACTTATAAAAGTGTGAAAACTTGGGACACACCGTCCATCTTGGATGTAGCCATGACCAGGCTCTTGTACTGCCCAAGGTGTGTCCTTTGAAGGCCTTTTAATAAATACCTACTTTATTCCTTTAACACTGTCTAGCCTCTGTTCCAGGTAGCCTCACAAAGCATCATACATAAGTAATTAAATTTTTCTGGGGCATCTGACACTTATCAGGAATTTTTAACATTTTAACATTTAAATACAAGAATATATCTTATTTACATAACCCTTTAATTTATGGCTATGTAAAATAATTTAATCAGAGTATGATACATTGCTGTACAGAGTTCATGAGCACAGCACAGCCCTTCTTCCTACTTTCTCTCTTCCAGTTTTTCTAAATATGCAGGGAATTAAAAACTAAAATAAAAATGCCGTAAAATTTCCCATTGTGAATGTTTTCAAAGGTTGTAAAAAAGTATCAAATTTGAAAAACTTAATTTCCAATAAGTGCTTTCATTTGTCATCTGCTTTCACAGAGTCCCTAAAATAATCATACAACCATAAGGCTATAAAGAAGTTTGCGATATCCTGTCCTCACAGCTCAAAACAGGATGAGGTACACCTGAAAGATTCTTATCTAACCTTTCCTAATATGTCTAGTCATGGCTATTCCATAATCTCCCTAATGAATTTATTTCTGTGCTTCACTAGTTTCATTTTACAATTTCTTTTTCTTCAATGTAAATCTCTTTTTGTACAATTTGTCCTATGCATTTTGGGCATGGGGCAAAATTCATTGTCCCTTCTCTTTTATCTCACTTTTTGGTGATTTGCACATTCTAATTTTCTAACTTTTTTTTTTTCCCCTCCCAAACAGAAAGGATTTGGTACAAGGGTAATAAGTGTATGATGACTAAGAGTGTCAGTTAATTCTGTAATTTTGAGTGTGTGTTCCCAAACTTCATGCCATGGGCCATTGTTGCCTATGCTAATTACATAAAATTACCTTGGTGTGACCATCTTTGCTGCAAATCTACCTTCATGAGGGTAAACTGTTAGACAGCAACCTGTTTAGTGAGTAGGAACTCACTACATGTACCTTTCCCAGGATCACAAAGAAACTCTGAGAGAAAGACTGCTCATCACATTTCTCCTGCTGTGTATCATTTACCCAGGGTGCTGAATAAAACTAGGCTGCCAGGTGTGTTTGACTTCTCATCTGACCCTCATATCTCCACCTGTCATTGTTTCCTCTGGTCCTTTCTTGGGCAGTACAACATGGGATGTTTTCATCCTAAGTTGCTAAGGTTTGGAAAAAGAGTAAATAACTGGAGACAGGGTGTTTTAATAAGATATGTTGGACAAGATTAAACATAGACATGGATACTTACACTTGTTATGAAGTCATAATCAGTTTTCTTTTACTAAATGATAAGCATTATGTCTTAGATTTATATGCCTTTTAGATTTATCAAGAAAGGACCTGATATATTTACAAATGATTGATATAAATGTGATTTAAATACAAATGCAATTTAAATATAAATATTTTATATTACACATAGTAGTGTACCTGTCACAATGCTCATTGCTTTCCTTTTTCCCCCAAAAATGATTCAACATATAATAGCAGAGATAATATTTTGAATAAATTTTAATTTCTCCCTTTACAAAAAGGTTTCTTCTTACTTTGAAAAATATTAAGAGAATGGAAGATTTACACAAAATGCACAGAAATTGCTTTTAATCAAAGAAGTCAATCAGCAGCAAATTATGACAAATATACCTTTACTTTTTTACATATTCAAAAAACCCCAATTCCTTCCATTGATATGGTTAGAAATAAATATATTTTAATATTATGAGTGTATGATTTGAAATAATGCAAGGGTAAAAAAACCCAGCATTTCAGTCTGTATAATGGCATTCCTATCCTTTCCTCACTTCATTTATTCTGCAATGAAAAACTTCTGAATCCACTACTTTTTAATTTCAGGCTACCTACTTGATTGCCATATAGAGTGAGTGAAATTAAATAGCAAGGGTAACTGCATCCTGCAGGTCGGATAGAATTTAAAAGCTCTGGGAAAATACATCTCAGCAAAGATTACAGCAAGTTTAATCCATTTTGGTACAGACAGCACAGCATCACCTTTCTATTTAATTTTCAGGTTTTCAATGTAGTCATTTCAGAAATTCAAGTCCAAGAACTTGAAGTGACAGGCTCTGAAAAAAAAGGCCTAAGCAGAGGGAATATAAGTCTAAGAAAAGTATTTTTATTTTTTAACACATTGATTTCTTTTCAGTCAGGCTTAATAGATATACTAGGTGCATTTTATCTGTTTACAATTTCAAGTACTGCAGTGATTAGCTGGAAAAAACTAAGGAAATGTATCAGCTTCTTCATAAAATATAACTGTGTTTAAACTGGAATTTTTAGTAAGGCCCAGCATTGGCCTTGTTTTATTTCATCTAAATTTGATTGGAGTTTATTGTCATGAGTGTCATTTTCGTACATCCCTGGTGCTCCTACAGTAATCAAGGATTTCTAGAGACTCTGCAGAGGGTTGATACTGGGTCTGTTTCTCAGCACTAATGTGCTGAGATTTTGTACTTGTGATAGGACATAGTTTCTCTAAGGTGCATCTACTCAGTGAATTGATGTGTTGTAACTAGTGGATGGCAAGCACTAATAAGCACAGTAATTTTCTTTTTCGAGGTTATTGAGGTAAATGAAGTGCATTACTCACTAAGAACATGCTACCAGCAGGAGTTCTCTTTATTAACCTGGCTATGCACCACATAGCAAATTGCCTCTTAATCTTTGTTTTGTTTTCTTTTCTTGCTATTAGCCAAATTAAAGAGGAAAAAGATCTTCTTTATAGAAGGACTGGTAGAGTCTATTAAGTAATAGGATGTAGCTATGAGGAAAGCAAACCACAAGTGTGAAGTTCAGTTTGCCTGAACCATCCATGGTCATATGGAAATTTGGAGTACTGAAGTTAACTTTTTTTTTTTAAATGTTGAAAGCTGTGTTTCTGCATTTGCAAAAGCAGAATCAGATGAGTACTCTTTCTCTGTGGGAATACTATTTTTAAAATAAATATAATATTTAATGAAAAATTTCTTTAATGCATCTTATATTTTATTTTTATATTTTGTTTGTAATAGCTAGATTCTGAAGGTGGCGTATCAGATATTATGTTTTGTTCCTCTCTAACATAACTGAGAATGTGTAAAATTTTGAGATTAAATCTAAAAGCGTACAAAGTCCCAGTTGCCTACTGCAATATTTTTCCTTTCTGTGGTCTTGAATATTTAGCCTCCAAATATGGATTATTATTTTGTGCAGTATTTTGCACAGTGAGGTTCATGATCTTTTACTGGGATTTCAGCATACTGCCTTAGTATAAATAGTACATTGTAATCTCTTTGGTAATCTGGGAAGATTACCAAAATATGGGAAGAATACTCCTACAAATTTGACAGGGTTTAAAGGCTTTTAAAAGACACAGAGGAGAGAAGAGGTCATAGAAGCTCTCCATGTCTCTCCATTTGCTCTGATCTATACTCTCAGATGCTTTGTTTATCTTCTTCCATACTCTATCTTTTCCAGGACTTGATGCAACTTCTTTGTCTCATACCTTGAAGCTTTGTGCTAGTTTCTTTTTAATAAGACTCCCCTGTCTTCTATTAGAGTGCAAATGAGGTGCTGAGTGTTATGCTCCCTTGTTTCTGCTATGAAGAGAAAGGGTAGTTTCATTAATTTTCATTAATAGCTAATTTGCTGAGCAATAATAACCTCTGGAAGGGTGGGCTGTTACATTATCAATAAAGACAGAGGGGAGAAAAAACATATTGGCAGACAGAACTTGTGTGCAATTCTATTCAAGCTATTAGGAAACAGATATTAAATGTTTCAGTGACTAGGCTGTAATTCAGTGCTTGGTACATCATCCATTCTTGTGGGTTTCTTCCTTCAGACATAGTGTCAGGTGGCTGAGAGCAGTGCTGTGTCTCTCTAGTCTGTATTAATGTCCACCACCATGTACTGGAGTATTTTAAAAAATTAGGATATGCTGAGAGGGTAAGGCAGATTGTTTTCCTTTCGTCTTTTTTATTTTTTTCTTTTTTCTTCTTTTTAAAATATTTTTGTGGACAGACAATTTCTGTGGGAATTTTTAGAAGCAAATGCAGTATTTGTTGAAACTGTTATTCACTTAACAAGAAAAAAAAATTGCTCTTTTAGAGGAAATTAAAAAAATTTCTGTTCCAAACAAAAGTAAACCAAAGTAAAAATTGCCTTTTCCAAACAAAAGTAAAATTGCCTTCCTTCCCTCTTCCTTATTCTATGTATCTGAGCTTGCATAGATGCATTTAAAAAAATTAAATGCCACAATAAAAGCAGATAAGGTGAAAACTTTTCTAGTAGCATTTCCATGAAAGTCAATGAGCTCTGGATGTATATGATTTGTGAAAAAATATGTATTGATGAACCTTATGTCGTTAAGTATATTACTCAGAGTCAGTGGGCATAGTGATGATTTCTTGCAAATCAGGTGACTTTTGATTAAACTTTGCCTCCTGAAAGATAATTAGTATAAGAATATAGTCTACATAAATTAATTGCCCCGGGACCTCCAGCAGGACTTGCACCCACAGTCTATGCCCATGGGTCTTTGTTGTCCACTTCAGGTCAGGCCTTGGTCACTGCCTGAGCTGTGCCTGGTTGTGTGTACCTACAGTTCTGTCTCTGGTCCTGTCTCCTAGACAGACTTTGGACCTTTCTAATAGCCTTGTCTCCAGCCCTGTCTCTGACTCTGTCTTCTTTGCTCCTGACTGGACTCCCTGGATGGACTCTAAACCTGGTCCATCACTTTGCCTTGTTGATGGAGCCTGTTGCCAGGATCTTGCTCTGCTTGCTGTGTTCACACCCTGTGAGGCTGAACCTTGTTGGTAAGGACACTGCTCGTGCTGTGTTGTCTTGGCTCCCATCTCCTCTTCTCTCAGTGAGCCCTTGCTGCAACCTGAAATATATCTGGGCAAAGTCTGAAATTCTGGTTGAGAAAATTCTACCAGTATTTTGCCAATCTTGATTTCCATAACAATATCATAAGATCATAGAATTGTTTGATTTCCAAGAGACCTTTAAAGATAATTTAGTCCATGCCATCTGCTTTGGGCAGGGACATTGTCCACTGGATCAAGCTGCTCAGAGCCATGTCCAACCTGACCTTGACCAACTTCCAGCAATGGGGCATCCACAACTTCTCTGACAAACCAGTGTCTCGCTACTCTCATCACACAAAAATTTAATCCTCATATCTAACCTAAATCTGCCCTCCTAAAAATCATTACCCCTTGTAGAATTGCAAGAACAATCACAATTCTCTAAGCCTGTCCTCATAGGAGAGGTGCTCCACCTCTCAGATTATTTTTGTGTCTCTCTCTGGCCCAGGTCAATGTTTTTCCTGTACTGAGGGCTCCAGAGCTGCAGCACTTCTGGTGGAATCTCAGCAGAGTGGAGTAGATGAGGCTGAATCACTTCTCTCAACCTGCTGGCCACACTTTTCTTGAGGCAGCCCAGGATATAGCTGGCTCTCTGAGTTCTGAGCACACATTGCCATCCCACAGCTAATTTTTCATTCACCAATATATCTCCCAGTCCTTCTCTGCAGGTTTGCTCTCAGCCTGTTCATCATGCAGGCAGTACAGGTGCTGGTGATTAGTGTGACCCATGTGCAGAACACTGCACTTGGTCTTTTTGGACCCCATGGAGGTTTGTGTAGGCCCACCTCACAAGCCTGTCAAGGAATGGATGGCATCTATTCCCTCCAGTTTGTTGACTGCACCACACAGTTTGACTGCACCAAGGGATAGCACTCGTTAATAATGTCTATTTGAGCAGTATCCAAATACAGATTAAACAGTGACAGAGAAAACTCCTGGACAGTGGGACTCAGCTGACTACCTTGACTGTCCCAACAGTCCTTGATATGGCTTTAACTAATAAAACTAGCACTTTTCCAAATAACTCCCAGATATGGAAATAACTAGAAATCAGCAATGACCAAACTCTTCAGGAGGCATTTTGTACTGTTCTGGTTGGCCTCAGTGCTAGACAGTGGTTTGGGTATGTTTGATTTACTGCTACTTTTGTAGATCACATGTATCTATTCGACTCAAATTCTCAGCTTTACTAAAAAGTGATAAAGGCATTTCATTTCCCTAAAAATATTCTAGTGAGCAAATTTGAACACAAAGACTCAGTAAAGAAGTAAGCTTGATCAGGAATATTGTCTAAATAGACTCCATGAACCTTAAGAAGCAATGAATTAAATTTTTTAAAATGCACATTTTAAAAATCATTCTCCCTTCAGCTCTGACAGCCATACTATAGATCGGGTGGGTTTAGTTTCATGCCAGTGCAATGACATCAGTGCCATGACTTCCAGACTCTACTGCAGAATTTAGTGAGTACCTGTTTTGTCAGTAGAATTTACCAAATATTTACTGTATTTTTAGAAGCTGTTGCTCAAATTAGACTGACTAGGTATGTCTGGATAGACATGTGACACTGAGTCAGAACACCTCTGAGAAAGCAATGTTTAATGTAAATATTTTTAATTTCCTTTTAACAGACAGATTTTGTTTCTACTAATAAGCAACATACCCTTTTGTTTCATAAGCACATAGCAATTATGGTTACAAGATTTACCAGCGGAACTGTAAGCATTGAATAATATATTGTATGATGACAAAAAAGGGAGATTCTTATCTAAGTTTTCATTTTGACCTGCTGATTCACATTGAAGTGACTAAGTTATCTATAACTTTTCCATTCTTTCTAGTCAGAGATATTTTTAATTGCATCTATTATTTTAGAGAGGCATGTGCAGTAGCATTTTGCTTGATTAATTTCAGACTCAAAAGTTTGTCTTAGTAAAGGGGAGGAAATAGGTAATCATCTCTATAAATTAACTCTGTGTCAGGGAAAGACTTTTTCTTTGTTTCATTAGAATAATCAAAACAATAGAAGGCAAAGAAAAGCAGGAGGAGTTTCTACCCTGTTTTGTATTGAGTGTATCTGTTTTTCTCCACTCAAAGTGATCTCAAAAGGCAGAAACTTCATGATGCATAGCAATAGGCCATGTGAGAGTAAAGACTTGGAGCTGACTGACTAGGTAACAGCTCTGCATAAAAGGATCTGGGGGTCCTGGTGGACAACAAATTGAACATGAATCCACAGTGTGTTCTTGCAAGCAGTGAGGGCTAACTGCACGTTCTGATTTAGAAAGAACAAGAGTATGAGAGGCAAAAGAAGCAAGTTAAAACAAAGGAAAAACTAATTCCATTTAATTTTCATAGTAAGAGTGGTCAAAGGGTAGACCAGATTGCCCAGAGAAACTATGGAAACTCCATTCTTGATGATACAGATTGACAATTATACTGAAAAAAGTTTTGGGTGCCTTGATATAACCTGGGGATAGGGTCTAACCTCTAAATATTTTCATCAGGAGTTTAGACCTCATTCTTTCTGGAGGATCCTTCCAACCTGAGCTGTTCTATCAAGACATTTATTTTCCACAGTGACACAGACAGTGGCATCAAGCGCACACTCAGCAAATTTACAGATGACACCAAGCTGGCTGGTGTCATCTGCAGGCATGAAGGAGAGCCAAAAATATAACCTGAGGTCTGGGGCACCTTTCTGTGATGAAAGACTGAGAGAGTTGAGGTTTCTCAGCCTGGGGAAGATAAGGATTCAGGGAGACCTTATTGGTAGCCTTTTAGTATTGAAAGAGAGCCTGTAAGAAAGATGTGGGTGAACATTTTAGCAAGGCTTGTGACATGATAAGGTTTAATGGTTTTAAACTTTGAGAGGGCAGATTTAGATTAGATGTAAGAAAGAAATTTTTTACAATGTGAGTGGTGGAACACTGGCACCTGCTATGCAGAGAGCTGGTGGATGCCCCATCCCTGGAAACATTCAGGGTCAGCTGGGATGGGGCTTTGAACCACCTGATCCACTTATAGCTGTCCTTGCTCATTGCAGAGGGATTGGACTTGGCTGGACTTAAAGGCTGGACCTTTAAAGGTCCCTTCCAGCCAAAAGAATTCTATGGTTCCATGAATCTATGAATCTCTGCTTCTGAAATAACTGTGGACTCTTCCAAGTTTATTTTTTTCTAGACTTCATATTTATTTCTGTTTTCCCAAAACATTCACTGCAGCTTTTTACAAAGGTTGAATGACCCTAGATTTCTCCCTGAAAGATTACTACTGTTTCATTTATTTGTCTCTTCTCAGGCAGAGATAGTACTAATCTTCTTCTTGTGGAGGCTAATGCTAATTTAATGGTATAACTCAAAAAAAAAAAAGAGTACAGGGTAAAAAGTTTCAAGTCAGAATTAAGTGACAAACATTCTAGGTTCAAGGCAGCATTTCTTCTTTGCTAAGATATAGTAGTAATTGAGTGGCAGCACTGCTAATATTAGCATATAACTGTAGTTGAGCAAATCCTTTTCCTCATTCCTGCAATTTAGGATGATGTACACACAACAAACAATCAAAAGCACTTATAAATTAAAAAATGTATGCTACCTTGAAATTGACATAAAGCTCTTCAGATCCATACAGGAGGGATTTTTTAAGAACTGATATACAGCACACAAAAATGTTAAGCCAGGATGCCAGGTAGATTCTTCAAATTTTTAATTTTATTTACTCACTTAGCATCTTCTTTCCCATCTTTGAGTTCTTGCTCTTCCTGTTGAGTTGTCTTAGCTGGTTCAGTTGAGTTTTCAGGTTTTGAAGGCTCAGGTACTTTTGCTGATTCTGTATCTAGAAAAAAGGTTTTAATTTTTGAAAATTAATTTTATAAGAATTATAATAATACTTTTGAAGGAACGACAGTCTGACATTATTTCTTCAGTAGACAAGCACTAAAAGATACAACTTCTGGGACCTGACCTTTGAACAACATCCTACATAAATGTGTTTCAGTGCCAAGTGTACACAGCATGTTTATGATAAGTACACCTTTTAGAACATGTATTTTACTTGTGGTTTTTAACTGGATTCATCAGTAGCCAGCTCAACAATGGTCAATTCAGAGCTCTTCTGTATTTATGAGGGACGAGAAGTCATGCAGCAAGGTAGAGGACAGATAGATCTGTCCAGAAATGCCTTGTGAAATACAGGAAGCAAAATGAAGAGTAGCTTATTTTTTATGACTAGAAAATGTTAATAAAATTATCTATACTTCAGTTTTTGTACTGAATCAAAGATGTTGTTGCTTCAGCTGCTATGACAGTATTGTTCTTTGTAGAGTAAATTATGATTGAAATATATGATTATGGATGTATGTTATACTTTGTCTAGTCTATTTCTTCATTTCTGTTACTAGTAATGTTTTCAAACTCATCTAAGTAGGAAGTCTGTAGAGTTTGAAGCAAATGGCATGGTCTTTTGCAATTTAAGTGGCCTTAAGTGATGCTTTCTTATAATTAGTCTCATATTTTTTTTTAACTTTTATGTTGAAAAATAATTTGATAGCTCTCATAAGTCTGACACTTTGCATAATGGAGGAACAAGCTCAGCCTTCACAAATACTTTAAATAATATGATGATAGAGAAAAAAGCTTGTCAGCAAAGCACAGCAACAAATAAATAAGGAGCCTGTTGTATGAGCTGTATTTTAAGTTTGAGACAGCTCAAAGAAAATCAAACTTTGAATATTTTAGATGGATAGTGTAAAATTACTTTTCTCATAGTTAAACTCATATTTAGAGAGTTATTAATTTAAAAGGAGCAAAAAATTCCAGCACTTGTTGCAGTTTCTGCTCCCTTTTGAATTCACGGTTTGTAGTATCCCAGTTCTCCCTGCCTTGACTCCAGAATCCAAAAAGACAAGTACTCAATCAAGAGTGACATCAAAGCTAGTCTCAACACATCTGTAATCACCTCATTTCAGGATTTTTCTTTGTTATAGTAGTTACTCCTAGCTGTATCTATACTAGCATAGGATACAATATGATATGAACAATTAGAGCAGTGAAATGGTGCTGAAAGCATGGCATTGAATTTATATCTGTCAGATATAAATATCTGGCATATCTGGCAGATAAATTTCAAATGAAGTGTATTGAGATCCACTGAAATTAGTGACAATCAACAGCTTGAATAAAGCAGTTTGACTCATGGACTTATTCTTCTGGTTTGGTTTCATTCTAAAGCAATCCAGTTATGAGTTCCTAAAGGGCTTTGGGGTCTTTTTGGTGGGGGAAAAAAAAAAGAGGGAGAGAAAATCAGAGGACAATCAAGAGAGTTTTGTTAGAAGGAGATTCTTCATTGAGACAAAATACCAGTGTAGTTACATTGTTTAGTGTAACAGGCCCCTGAATAACACAATCCATCTGTGGAAGGACAACATGTATGAGAAGCAAAAAGCACGAAGTATAAAATATATGGTGCTTGCACATAAACACTCCAGTGCAGAGCATAATAGCTTCTAAGCTTGATGCATATTCTCGAGGTATTCATTCTGATGTCTGAACCCACACTGACCATTAAATGCTGACTGCATTCAGACTGAAGGAAAACCTTGCAACCCCACAAATATTCCAAATTTTCACATACAAGGATTCATAAATTTCTAGCAGGGCTTATTTGCATTAAGATGTCAGGGCCTAGCACCACTACTACCTGTGTGCCATATTTTATTTTTTTCTTTCTGTGTGTAATTGAGAGGGCTGTCTTCATAGTCACATTTAAAAAAAAAAACAAACCCGTTGCTCTTCACTGCTTGAATGTAGCTCATAGTCTTCTAACTTATGAAAGCAGGCCCAAAGGAATGCCCTTAAGAACAGTGTGGTAGTCATTTTAGGGAAAATTTAGAATACAACTGTTGGCTTCCAGAATAAATAATGATCCAGCAGGTAGGTGGTAGGCTTGCAGGACAGCTTTGGAAACTTTGGTCATGGTGGTGAAATCATGAGTGAGAAAAATGCAAAACCATGCCAAGGGACCAACAATTAACACAATTTTCAAAACATACAGATCCATGCTTACTCAAGAAAATGAGGGGGTTGAGTTTTTCTGAATTATTTGCATTCTCATTGTACTGGCATATAGGTGGATGAAGTTCCCTGTTGAAGTCAGTAAGTCAGGAGTCTGATTCTTCAGAGAGAAATCAAAGTGCAGGGATTGAGCTAAAAACCTTTAGATAAATTGAAGTATGTTAAGCCACTCACACATAAAGTAGAAGCATAAGTTTAAGTTTTAGTATAAGCACATAAATAAATAAGTAAGTAGAATAGGTTTTAAGTGCTTTTAGTAAGTAAAAAGTCTTAGATACCAGTGTAGAATTTAGAGTTCTAGTAAAAGTTGAAAAACATAGTCTTAAATACTAAGAGTTCCTTGGAGACTCCAAGAACATAGTTTTAGACATAATAAGGCAATAGTAAAAATATTGTTTACATTTTTCAGATAGAACAAAATAGACCATATACATAGTTTATTCGTAGCCTGGCATGCTAAGAAACTAGAATTCTAATAAGGTAAATAGTAATCCGAGTTTATGTCTTAGCTTGTTAGAAAGTTTCGATATAAAAATGTGCATTGAGGAGGGCTGGTGCTTTTTACCATTGCTTTTGCCATTTGCTTTTTGCCATTTACTTTTGGTTTGGTTCTGCTTCTATTTGGGACTTTATACCAAAACTTAACATGGACTTTAGTGCCTGTGACTTTTGCTTTAAAAATTATATGCTTCTGCAATAAACAACTTTATACCAACTATTATCTTCTTAGCTTATTGAAGAAAACAACCCGACAAGTTGGATGCCTAAGAGCACCTGGAGGCTGAACCTCACAGTTCCCAATGCATTAGTAGTGGGAGTTGAGGAATGCAGCCCACTGGTGTCTACACATTCTACATATTTGGCCTTCCCTCAAGGCTAGTGTATTTTAAAAATGTATTGGGATAAGTGTTGATGGTTCTGTTTTAAGATGGAAGGGGAAAGTGACAGTGGTGCAAGTATTATTTTGTGGGAAAAACAGTGCTTAATGGAATCCATCCAAATAAATCTGATTAAATTTAGAGGCCCACTGAAACCTCATCATCATAGTGGTCTTCGTAGGACCCCAAGGAGCAAGAAACAAGATGCAATTTATAAGACCTATTTGTTTACCTCTCTTAGATAATTTTTAGATATTAAATATGAATAAATGTCAGCATCTGGATAGTAGCAGTCTGAGCACAGAACAGAAAAAGTGCTTTTGCTTTGCTATACCTCAGGAAGGGAAGAATTTCTTTCCTAGAATTCCCAGCCAGCTCCACTGCCTTGCACTAGCAGTCTGACCAGTATCACATCTATGCTTTCCCTCCAGTCTCTGCTCGTTGGATATACATAAAAATAGAACTTGTTATGGCTAGCAGTTACTTTTTACTAATATAAAAACAAAGTGTTTCCTGGGCTTCTTCTTCTTCTTCTTTTGTATGTTCAAAAGCACATTTTAGTTCAACTTAATCATCAACTGACATAATCTTATTTAATTTTGAATCCACAGTATATTGTTTTATAGGGTGATTCACAAAACATTGACTCACTTTTATCTTCTTTTTCTTTGGTGGAAGCAGTATTTCCATCAGAACACCCACGCATAATGTCTATTCTATATTAATTAAATATATATAGTCAAATACATCCTACTATTTCTAACTTCTTAGTGACTTTTACAAAAATGTAGTCATTTTGAAATACATTGATGCTTAAAAACTACTATATGGTTGCACAATAATAGTGTAGTACTAATTATAGTTAATTGAGTTGCTATGTATGTAATTCAGTTGTAAATGTTACCACTCATTTCTGGTGTTTATGACCAGGATTAATGTAAGCCATGTGGATTTAAAGAACATTTAATGTTGTTCTTTTTTGTTCCTTCAGTAATGAAAAATAATCCTACAAATCTGATTGGCCTGAACTCTCTTGACCTGTTTTCCAATGCTTGGCAGGAACACAGAAGATAATTAGTCATGGTAGACAAAAAGACAAAGATAAAGGAATATTTTATATTTCTTCTGTTGCATATATATTTGATGGTTGCTTGAAAACTTTGTGCAGCTTGATGTTTGTGCTCTGTGCTGGTTTCAGCTGGGGTAGAGTTAATTTTCTTCACAGTGGCTGGTGCTAGGGCTGTTTTGATTTGTGCTGAACACAGGGTTGATAATATCAAGATGTTTTTGTTATTGCTGAGCAGGGCTGACACAGAGCCAAGGCCTTTTCTGTTTTTCATGCTGCCACACTGGTGGGGAGACTGGGGATGCATGGAAGGCTGGGAAAGACATAGCTGGAACAGCTGACCCTAACTGACCAAAAGGATATTCCAGGCCGTATGACACTTCATCGACTGACCATGCTCAGTATACAAAGTGGGGGAAAGAAGCAGGAAGGAAGTTTGGAGTGATGGTGTCTATCTTCCCAAGCAACTGTCGCACATGATTGGAACCCTGCTTTCCTGGGCATGGCTGAACGCCTTCCTGTCAATGGGAAGTGAATTAATTCCTTGTTTTGCTTTGCTTGTGTGCATGGTTTTGCCTTCCCTAATAAACTGATAAAATATCTCAACCCACAAGTTTTCTAGCTTTTATCCTTCCAATTCTCTTCCCTGATTCTGCTGGCCAGGGCGTTAGTGAGAGGCTGTGTGGGGCTTGGTTTCTGGCTGGGGTTAAACTACAACATGCTTAAGTGATAAAATTAATTTAGTTTGTATACAAACAATGTTGCCAATTTTAATGGTGCATGGAAACACGTGAGGGTAGACAGCATTGTTGGAAACAGGAAAAGTTGTATTAAGACAGGGGTAGAGTCCTCTAGTGGGAAGCAGAGTGACTAATGTTTGAGTAATCTGCTCTTTTTAGCAGTGATGTATATGCCTTAGAAACATAATTTTAAGCACTTAAAATCAGTGATTTTTGGGGGACATTTCCTCTTTTTGCAAAGTACTAAACATTTCAAAATATGTTAGAAGTCTCAAATCGGCTTTTAAATGGTATTGTCTGCAAAGTAGCATAGAGAGCAGGTTCTCTTGAATAGCTGGAGTAAAGATTGATTTTCCATTTGGAACAATGGAATGGGAATAAGAGAAGCCGTACACAAACTCCATGTGATACTTCTGACATAATTAGTCATTTATCTGATTGTCCTTGCCCCACAGAGATGTTCTTGAGCTATCCAAAATATATAAAAATGGCTATAGGGTCACAAGATCTCAAGAAAAAATAAAAAAACACAGGAAACCTATGGATGAAGGAGAGAAAAGACTTCAGGTCTGACATTACAAAAGGCACACCTTTGTGACTTTACAAGAAACATTTCTTGAACAAATGCAATCTGCAGGGAAAAAAGTTCAGAAATCAGCAGGGGTGAAATGAAACAATAAGTAAGTAGGTCCATCTTAACTTGACTCTCAGCTTGAGTGGCTAACAAAATTATTTATTTTCTATAAAGAAAGAAAGATTGTATGAAGAAGTTGAGTTTATTTTCCTAGCATTTAGACCTGCCACTTATGTGAAAAATGAAGATCTGAGAGGAGTTAAAAGACTTCACATCAGCAGGAGTGGAAGAAAGCTGATTAAACATATTCAGGTCCTTGGTAACCTTTAAAAATATTTTATGGCAATAATAGCTGCCTGTTTTCTGAGTGCCACTGACGAGCATAAGGGATAAGGTGACAAGGAATAAGATTATTTCAAAGTCTCTTTGGATTGGCAGGTTTAGTCCATTGGGCTGCAGCTTATAAAATCATATACTTCACTTGAATTTTTTGAAATAAAAACCAGTTATTTAACTCTGGATTTCCTGGTGCGAAGGGACAGGTTTTGTAAAGCAGCTTAAGAGCAACATAAGAGTCAAATTCATAACAGGCCAAACAGAGTTTTTATCTGCAAAAAAATCACATTTAATTTAAATCACCCTTCTCAGAGTTTTACTCAGTTGTAGTCCATGCAGAGTTAGTTGGTACCTAATTAACCAGAATTAGCCAAGGAATTGCAGCATAGGATTTTGGTACCCTCAATAAAAGCATCTGCTTTATTTATATCTCTAGGAAGAGAGTGACCATATTCTGTACAACAGCTAGTGATCAAGACTCTCCTCTTGTCTCTGGGCCTTATTTATTTGCCATAGGTAAAATACCTGTTGGGAGTATTTTTCCTCCTTTTTAAAAGATTCAACAATTGTAATATAAATAAATACTGAAATAAAAATCCTTCATTCTTCCTGCATGGTTACTGTTTTGATTAACTTCTAGGTTCATTCCGTGATCCATGTTTAGGTCAGTTACATGCTCCATGTGTTGCATTCTAACTGCTTGGATTCCACAGGGTTTTGCATTCTTTTCTGCACAATGGCCCAGAGGCTAGAAAGGCCGTGGGAGTTTCTCCCACTCCTCTTTCTAGGTTTTACCAGGTAGTTAAGCAACTCTACAGGAGTGTGAGAGATATGGGTTTGAATTCTCTTTTTATGAAAGAGGCAAGGTATAACAGGCATGCAAATATATGAGAGGTGGCAGCTATCAACAGCTTCTGCTCTTAATTTTTTTCTTGGTGGAAAAATGACTGTTCCTCAAGTACCTGAACAGAAGAGGGAATCTGGAGTGGACTGAAGTTCCTTTTGAGCAGCCCTTCCTCTGCAGTGCTGCACTGCTTACTTGAGATACTTTCCAAAGCATCTAGGCTCTGAATATACTAAATATCACTGAACATTAACATGGCAATCTCCCAGAAGGGATGCTCTGTCTACTTTATTATCTAGAGGTGCAGTTACAGCATGTGTAGAATTACCTATGGTAGTTTTACTTTATCTTTCTCACTCAAGTCCAACCAAGAACGAAGCAATGCCAATATGCACTTTAGTAAAAGCTGTATAAATGTATTTGTGATTCTGGAAAACATCTTTGAGACACTTGTTGATTTAGTAGAAGATCAAAACCGAGAATATTGGAAACAGACTAGTTTCTAGCAAGGAAAAAATGTAAAGATAAGGACAAACTTCAGAGAAATATTAAAATGTAGTTGGAAATAATCAAACTGGAATTATCTGTCAGGAGGACAAAAGAAATTATAAATTAGAGAATGACAATGGAGTCACCAGCTAGCAGGTAGAGGCTGGATGTGTCCTTCTAAAGAGCATAACTACCAACAGAGCTATTGAACAGCAGTGGGTAAAACAAGGGAAGCATTTGTATACCCATATATATATATATATATATATGGGAGGTGATAAACATGCAAAGAAATTATAGCAATTGAATTCAATATCACTGAGAATATGTAATTAGGTGAATCACAGTTTGTTAAGTACACAAAAAAAATGCAGGGAATAGATTTTAAAAAATAATTTGTTATGGAACAAACTGACTAAGCAGGGAGAAGTAATTACAGAGTGAACTAATTATGCAGAGAATTAATCACAAAGCAAGCTAGTGAGAGAGAGGGCAACTGAGGAGGTGGAGATAGGGCAATGAGTAGCCAACAAAGAAGCCAAAAGTACCAGGTGTTCCTGACTGACCTAAGTGGCCAAGCTTTAATCAAACAGGCTCCAAAGGTACCTCCTGCTGGATTCTCCTGTGTGCTGAAAACATTGTGGTGCTTTGTGAACTACATGGGGAAAGGGAGAAGGTAATAGCTGGTTTTGGTTATATGAAAAGAAGGGGAGTGAAGATAAGCTCTGCTCAGTCTGTTGATTTGTATTTAGCACTATGGAACTGCAAACTGATACTATGATTAAGGGTTTTGCTGGTCTATTTTATTTTGATTATACCACGGAAAGTAACGAGAGACCTTGGAAAGACTTTTCTCTAACACATTTGAAATTATTTAGCTGATCTGCCTTAACTAATGTTATTTGAGCCCTGGCTATGCTTGTGATAATTCTCTCTAAATTTGTACATACAGCATAAAATGCCTTCTCTAGTCTCTTGCCCTCAGCTTACCCATACAAATTTTCATTTTATTCTTCCAGAAGATAACTGCACAATTTTAGGTCTGACACAAAGTTCACAAAATTTTGCAGAAACTTTATCTAGACCCTCCTGTGAACTACTTTAGACCAGCCCCCATTTCTGTCCAGAGATAAAGAAGTTCCTTATGTAGCTCAGATGACAGGGACTTGCATTCAGGGTGGTGAAATTCATAAGCTTCTCCTGAGGTGTGGTCCCCCTGTAAATTTTCTGTCTTCTATAGCCATTGTCTATCTAAATTCAAACAGCTGCAAGACACTGAGGGTGTCGTTAATACCCTCAGTGTCTTGCAGCTGTTTGAATTTGAGACTTGAAGTACTTTTCAAAAAACAATAGATTCAAAAATACCCCCAAAAAGCATGGAGTCTGTGTTATAATTTCCTGAAGTAACTAATGGTGTAGTTGCTACTATATCACCACTTATCTTATATTTTAGAAGGAAAAAAAATAGTTTATTATCCCAAAATATATCTTAATGAGTTATATTTATCTGTAAAATTAGATTAAATTTTTAATGGAAACAAAAAAAATTCTGTACTGATCCTCCATTCTGTCATGGGATAGTATCTGTGACTTAGTGTTGCTAAAAAGCCAAATATCAGATTTATTTTTTTTCCATTATTGCTACAGTTAATTCATGTCAGACTTTGTTTTCTCTTGATTTCATGCTACAGCCATTATATAACAAGAAAAATGCATTAAATGGACTTTGTTTAAAGTTTCATTATATGAGGAAAGAAATTGTGACACTTGTTATGCTTACACAAACAGAAGTAAGGATTATGAAAGTTTCTTTATGGTCTTTTTCCAGTTGCTCCACTCTTAGTTATTTTTTATCGCAGAAAGCTTTGCTTTGCTGCTTCAGTGAAATGAACATGAACTGCTCTCTAAAGGAAAAGCACAAGGGAAACTGGACTCTGTGTTTTTCTCCAGAACTGGAGGATGGAAAAGGAAAGGGCTGCATCACTCATGCTGTGAGGGAGGGAGGAGGGGATATTGCATTAGTTATTGCTTCACCCATCCCGAGCCTTTATTTTGGTAGTGAGTGTAAGCAGTCATTTAGGCCCTGGTACACACAGAACAGGCTTGGCTCCTGGAGGTGGGGGAAGAGGGGGCCAGGAGTGCCACAACCAGCTGCCTCTGTTTCCAGAAACCAGCTGCTTAGGGAAAAAATTACCTTCTTTTACTGCCCTGAGTTCTATGGTCCCGTGTACCAATCAGTCCTGAAAAAGTCCTGAATGAGGATGGCAAATATTTGTAACAGAATTGCTTTTCTTTTTTTTTTTTTTTTTTTTTAAGTTTGGAATGGCTGTTCAGTGAAGTATTTAATTATCAGATAGTTTAAAATCTGTCTTGTCTTTTCTGGTACATATGAGAAGTATTGCTAAAAGAGACATTAAAAATATGTTGTTTGTTTGTTCTGTTTGTTTTTTGGTTTTTTTCCCCCCTTAAGCTACTAAATACATTTACTTTAAGATTTCTAAGAAGTCGAATTGCAGTAAGAAGACATAGAGATTCCTAAACTAGCTGATCAGAGGGGGCGAGCTCGTGAAGGCACTGTGTGCTTGAAAGCTTGTTGCCTTTTGTTATTGTTGGATACTGTTCCTACACTTGTAACGAATCATTGGCCTGAGTCAATGGCAATTCAGAGATCTTAATTTCTTCCACAAATAAAAATTAAGAGCTCCTGCCAGAGCATTATGAAGAACAACAGTTTTATTTACAGTTCTATAGAGTATACATATACTGTGTCGAGATAATGTTTCAAAACTCATAAACAGCTTATTACTGACCTTGCTGCTTTGGTACAGGCTCTGCTTTATTATTGGCCTCTGCTTTCTGTGGTTCATTTGTTGTTTTATTTTCATCCTTAAAAAAAATACACAAGATTAGAAACTGTTGATTGTCATTGTTGAGAATGATAAGGGTGGTTGGATGTCTGCAACATTTCTGTAGGAAGTTGTTTAATCTGCCACGCACTGTCCATTGTTCCTGGGCGTTCTGTGTATTTCCAGATGGATTAGCCAAAGGAACCGTGATGGATAGTGAAATCAAAAACTGCTATCTTCACATCCTTGGTGCAAACCCGGTGCTTGGCTTAGAGTTCTGCTGCTGCCTGTTTGCAGAGCTGACTTGTTCAGTGCTGCCTCTCACAAATCAGTGTGCATCTCTGAGTTATGATTCTGATTCTGCCTAAACCTCCTGTTGGGCTAACACACCTGGTATATTTTGAGCTACCTTACCACAATGACAGATCTCAATCTCCACAAAATACCGATATGGTATCAACTTTCACTGCAAAAAATTTACTTCCCCCCACACTTGCTGGATTAGATCATTAACCAAATCCTTGTGTACCAAAATACCTTGGTTCATCTCAGCTTTATCAGAGTGGCCTTTGAAAGAAGGAGTGAGGTGTGCATGGGGAGTTCACAGTACCACACACAGCATCATGTTAATCAAGCCTATGAGCATTTGCTATCCCATACAGAATGAGTTTTCTTGCTGTGCAGCTTGCTTATCAATAGAGCAGGATGTTGGGTTGTATCAGCATATGGAAAAATTATTTGACATTAGGAGCTTTCAGGTCTTCATGCACTTTTTAAAATTTTTCTTTCCTAGATTAGTGACCTTTTTTTGTGTTTCTGAGAATAAATTGGGGTTTGTTTTTTTCTATGAAAATATTTGTGTTTTCCTGTCTGTTTTATTCAGAGAACCAGTCACTGAAGTTCTAATATACATATATATAGAAAACTAAATTGTAATTTTATGAATATATTTATATATATGTATATTAAAATTCTAATCAAGTCTGTCATGCTCAAGGTTCTTGCATGATGCCGTGTTGTAAATGTTGTTTTCTTTGTTTCAGGCTCCCTCCTAATAGCATAAGCACATAAATTAGTGAATTAATTAGTATAGTAATCAGTTACCAAATATTATGCTCTTTCTTCTCTTTCTTCTTTACTCTTTAGATGGTATCTCCTTGCAGGCAGGAAATGTCTTAATCCCTAATCCATTCATGTGCCTCCATGTTAGCAATGTTTTGAAGGGTGTAAACTGGTGTTTGAAATTATTCTCACCAAAGGAGTAATCCTTGTCTCCAGTGAAATCTAAATATATCTGTTTTGCTAGAGCACTTTGCCAAGTGAGATATCAGCCTGCACAGAACTAACCTGTCGATATTCAGGAGTTTTCTTCTTTTAAAACAGTATTTTATTGACACAAGAAAACTGAACTATAAAAGCAGGAATACTGCCTGTAGATCTGCAGTATATATAGGTTATAGAATATCGACATTTTTGCCATTTTTTCTGGATGGCAGTATGGATAAGCCCGCTTACTTAAAATTAACTTTATAATGGATGAGTTTTGATTCTTTCAATAAGCATGAATGATTAATAGTTTAGGCTGATACTAAAGAACCTTTTTTGCTTCCCTAATTATTTGGTGAAACCATAAATTGTTGCCATTTTATCTTGTGAAGTTTTGATTATGTCAAGCTGAAAAAAACAAAAACGCTTTTTGGGAAAAGATAAAAATTCAAAGACAACAAGAGAAAGAGTACTTATCCTTTTGCTTCAGTTAAAAATATTTCATTAATTAAATAGAAAATAATTATTTAAATTTTACAGTGAAAAAATACCATATAAAAATATAGACTGTAGACTAATATGACTTACTTTATTTTTCCAAGAGGATTTACACTATCAAAACCAAGCTGAAAAAAGGACTTCTTAAAAAAGCTACTACATTACTATGTCTTTCCAGTGGTTATCAGGAAGCAGGCTGATATATACCTGCATGACATTCTAATATTCAGAAAGGACACACTGACATTTCCTGCCAGAAGGAAATAAGATGCATAAAAATATATCATCATTTGAAAAGCAGCAGTACCTGTATCTCTTACTCTCCATTTGCAATGTTGATCACGACCTCTTGTAAGACTGTACTATTTCAGGTTAGCCCTATTCAGAAAGCAGCTTTCAAAAGGAGAAAATTATATTTTCTTCATAAAGGAAAAAATGGTGGGGTAGAGGAAAATAAAGATATTTATTTAATTTTTTCTAAATAAAAATTGATACCATATTTAGTAAGTATATTTGAAATTCTAACCTTTGACATTTACTTACAAGAATACTTTCTAAACAAAATGATAGTATTAACAAGTTTATAATAGACAAGAAAAACCATACCTGGCCTGTTGATGCCTTGGGTGGTGGAGGGGCACCTTCATTCTTGTGATCCACTATCTCAGGTGCTAATTTTGGTCTAGAAAATACTGATTTTAGTTTTCTAAACATCTTGCCTCTTCAGCTCCCCTGAAGCCTCTGTGACTCTTTTACTGTGAACAGGTTTATAGCACATGTTTTCTTGCCATCAGTAATCAAGCCAATTAGACAGTTAATCAGGTTTAGGTCTGATTAGTGCCTTAAAGAAATTTCTTGCACAGTCTGTTTCAGTGACTTTTTTTGGTCATCAACAGCACCTTTTCTTTTTATCTTGTAGAATAAGTTATTTGTAAGTTATTTTTAGTCTTGACAGTTACATCATATACAGTTCC
The DNA here is from genome assembly GCA_013397075.1 of Rhabdornis inornatus. Classification (NCBI taxonomy): domain Eukaryota; kingdom Metazoa; phylum Chordata; class Aves; order Passeriformes; family Rhabdornithidae; genus Rhabdornis; species Rhabdornis inornatus. Next base: position 175,152 of record VWZS01003783.1, read on the forward strand.
ACTTTTCTTGCAAAAAATCAGAAGAAGGTGATTTTTTTCTTTTTAGAATAAACCAGTGTCTAATCTTTTATGTACTGGATACTAAGCATTTAATTTATATTTAGAGATAAGGTTTTAAGTTGTTGCTAACAACAACTGTAGTTTATATCTGTTTAACAGTTCAACAAGGAAATGAAAATATTTAATTAATAAATAACCAAAAATACAATAACTGATGTCTCAAAAGGTTTAATTTATTTGCAGCCCTGCTCTTATTTTTGAGTGAATGACAATAAAAGATCTTCTCTTGGGGTTTGTTTTAGCGACTTTATACCTTGTCTCATTCTTCATATTATAAAACATGGAAATATTGTTTTATAATGTGTTTACAGGAAATAAAACCTTTTCCTGTTTTAGCTAGAATTTTGATGAGAATAAACGTTAGGTGAGTAAATATCCTATAAATTAGTAAAATACAGTTTATAAGTGGGATATGATATTAAGATTCTATAGGCTTTGAGTCATCCTATATAAATCAGGTATGGTTCAGTTTCAAGTGTCTCTAATGCCATGTAGATTAAGCTTCTGTTAGCAAGGATCTTTACAAATTAATTGTCTCTTTTTATCCTTAATTCCACTTTATGTATTAGTACTCTATGCCTTCACTTTGATCATTGAATTTGAGCTAAGAGCTTACAACTGATTTATGCTGATCATCAAGGCATCAAGAAATACAGAAACCTATTCCTCTGAGCTATTCCTTAAAAATGACATATTTAGCAGTTACATCAAAGTATTGAAAAGGTCCCTCCTTGGGTTTTATCATCGGGCAAGGATGGTTTTTAATCCTTATTCTACCATAGTAGTAGCTGTAAGAATGAACCAACAATATTTGTTAGTTTGCAAAATTTTTCCCTCCAATGACACTTATGAAGCAAACATAATAGTTGGCCAGACTTCAGTTCTGTAACTGGGCATCTCCCCCTGGGCATGATTATTTCCTAGTTGTTAGATACAGCAAGAGCTTAAAACCTCCCCTTTTTATAAGCCTCTATGACCTGATTTGCTTTAAAAGCAAGGGATTCTTCTTAATCTTTCACGCTGGTTTTAAAATTAGTGTTTGAATGAGTAAATTATAAATTAATATCTAAAGTATTTTCACTTGTTTATGCAGGTCTGGACAACAGGTAGCTTCTTTTCTTCTGGATGTGAATTTTTACATTCCCTCATAACAGAGGAATCTTAGAAAACAAGTTAGTTTTTCATTTCCTATGTGACATTTCAGTGGATTAAATTGTCTAGTTCAGGAAACGTTAAACAAAACCACATACAAACTGTATTTGAATACTGAGCCTTTTTGAGGGCAACTGTTTTCTCATTAAAAAAATTCTTAATTACTAAAATTTTTAGAACAGGTAGTTTTGTTTCTTGCTTATTAAAAAGGGTAAAGTCCTGCCTAAAAAACATAATGCAATGAAAAGACATAACATTTATGTGTAATCTCTCTTTAGAAAATATGTATCTCTCTTAAGAAGTTCTGCAAAATTATGCCCAGTCATTTTCAAAAATCTGAAGCAATATGTTTAAATGTTTTTTGCAAATATAGTGTATATGCTGGTATAGAATTTGTAATTAAGAGGCATGCAAAAGGAATGTAGCAGACATTAAAAGGAAAGTGCCATTAGGAATATGTCCATACTATGGACATCCACAGTTAATGAATGTTATATTTGCTTAGTCTGTGACTAATTAAATGTGTGTTAGAAACCCCTTCATATGATCTGATTTTGTAAATATAAGCAGATTACAACAAAACTTGTATTTTCATACCAATAGACATACAAATTCATGTCTGACTGTGGTAAAATGAGGAATCTGCTTCAATGTATCCTTTTTCTTCTATGTGCAATTGCTGTTTGGGTATTTTTACCACACTTCGAACACGCTAAAAGCTTTTCAGGGAATTGAATACCATGATGCACTGTTAAGTAAGAAGATTAAGAGTGCAGCAGAAAAGGTGATAGACTGTGTGCAGTTAGCTTCTTATCTACATTGGCTTTGGCCAGGGCTTACTAGGTGCTGTATTTATGGTAAACCCCAAAGGGCACAGAGATTTCAAGCCACCGCATATTTTCTCTAGCTTCAGGGGGAGTATATCCTATACCTATTATTGATTTACCTCCTATTCATTTTTTTTTCCCTCAAGGAAGTATTTATCTTCCAGTAAAAAAATGTGACATATTAATTGGCTTTTCAAACTTTCGATAAGATTTTTATTCAAGGGATTGTATTTTTAATCTTAAAGAGTTCAATATTTAAATCAAAGGAATATGCAAAAGGAAGCATGATTTCTTTTTCTGAGTAATTAGGAGAGTTGTTAATAGGAAGAGATTCCTTTTTTCAGGACTATTCTTTGAGGTGGTTGGGTTTTTGTTGGTCTTTTTTTGCCTGGAATTTATAATGAAATGTTTGAAAGCACCATGAGTGCAGATTTAACTCCCAATGTAGTTAATAGGCATAGACTGAATTCCAAGGACTGATTTTCATTCCTCCAAAGGCAGTGTCAGTTGCTCCATTTGTTTGAATGTATAGATCAATAGATATCACTTGGAATTTTTGTTTTGTATTAAGTCATGTGTAACATTTTAAAAAGATTGATGGCTGGGTTTCACTTCTATTCAGATATTCCCATGATGCAAAATGTAGTGTGCAGATGTTTATCATAGGTATTTTTCTTTGGTTTATCTTTGTGACTCAAGGATCTTGACAGCTAAGAGTAGCACATCTTTCTTTAGATCTCTGTAATAGTAGTCAGACAAAAGCTGAATCTAGCACTTGTCATAATTTTTGCTTCTTCACAGTTTAAGATTTGACAATTTTCACTATTTTTGTGGATTAATGAAAATTAAAACAGTAATTTATCTGTCTTCCTTAATGCTGAGGTTTTTGTTAAAACACTTTTTTAAATTTTTTCCTCAGATAAAAATAGATTTTGGAGCTCAGATTGTTCATATCTACTTATTGTCTTCTTTTTTAAACGGAGGTGATACTATCTTTTAACTAACTCTACCTTAATAAAGAAAATTAATTCATGCTTTCAATGGAAATATATCTCCTTAGGCATATAGTCACAGTCATGGCCAGATGCATGCATTATAACTTTAGCATTTAGTGATGTATCTCAAGAAATTACAAATATTAGTTACAGGATGATTCCTTCACCATTTTACCGTATCTAATTTTTGCACTGATTTATAAGGCTTTTATTATGTTGCAATTTATATGCTGGCACAAATCCTCTGCATCCTAGGTTTGAGGCAGTAATAGGTCTTATGGTCTGGAGCAATCTGAAAATACACAATAATCTTGATTGTATTGGCCTTCAAGGAATGCAGACTTTCCTTTCAAATTCAGTTTTATCTGTAAAATCCTATCATAGAATTTATTCGGGTTACAACAAAAAAGAGATCAAAACACTTCTTTGACAATATGCTGAAAAAAGACAGAATGTTATTTCCTATTCCTTTTCACATTCCTCTATATAAAATTTCTAAGTTGTGTTAATCCTAAAGACTCATTTTCTAGAGCTTGCACCAAATCCTGGGTAGTTTTGAATATGATCATAGAATTATGCTATAATGTGATATGGGAGTTGTAGGAGGTGGCAAAATTGACTGTCTGCCTGGAAAAATTATAATGGCAGATGCCACTTTTTGCTAGTGACCTCTTTAGATGAAAGTGACATGTGAATCCAAGGAGTGGGATTTAAGATAGAAGAAAAATGCAAACCTCCATATGTTTAGTTATGATATTTATCTGCAGGCATAATAAATACTGAGGAAAGGTTCTTGTCTACTAGTAGAAAGTATGCTTCCCTTATCATGTGTGGCTTTTTTTCTTATTTTTTTTTCCTATCTTTTTGGCATCTCTTTTCCCCCTCTCAGAGCAAAAAAAAAAAACAAACCAACCCCCCAAAACAACAAACAAAAAAAAACAAACAAACCAACCCCCCAAAACAACAAACAAAAAAAAACAAACAAACCAACCCCCCAAAACAACAAACAAAAAAAAACAAACAAACCAACCCCCCAAAACAACAAACAAAAAAAAAAACAAAAAAAAAAAAACCCAAAAAAACCAAACAACAAGAAAACCAACCAACCTAACAAAAAACAAAACAAAAAAAAACAACAAAAAAAGGCACCACAAATAGATATTTATGTCTGTACTTCTTACATGTCCTTATGAGCAGAATTTCTATAGTTACATCATTGTCACTGCCTAAAATGTGACTCATCACATGAGAAAGCTTTATCTGCTAAGGTGGTGCTCAAAAGTGTCTCTCATTTAAATGAGTATCCAAAATTAGTCTCTGAACTAGAGTAAAAAAGGAACAGGCCCTCTAGAAAGGTAGCCACAAAATCTGCTTGGAGGATTCTCAGCCAAGGCTACATCTGAAAGAATTAGGTGTCCTGCAGCCCCTCTAGGAAGACCACATAATCTCAAACCAGTAATTTAGGGTCTCTTCAAGTACCTTCATGGATAAGCAGTACTTGTTTGGAGTGTGTAAGAGGTCACTATAGTGTCAGAAGCAAACAAAATCTAAAAACCAGTGCTCTCATTCCATATTCAGTCATTTAGTAACCTTATACTGCTGAGGTCATAGTCCCCTTTCTGTTCCTATTTTTCATCTCCATGAAGAAGAATAGATTGCTATAAAAGGAAATAAATTCTCTGCCACAACATTTAGATGGGAAATTGCCTGTATGTGGTCTGCTGGATATGTCCCAGGGGAAATCCTCTGTGTGTAAGGCACTTCAAGGGAGACTGAGGTAGTTCAAAATATGAAGTTCAAGTGCTAGAGTTTCTCAAAATATGCTTGTGTTTAAAACCCAGTGGGAACATTAGACCCACTCAAGCTGCCGCCCTTTCCTCCCTTCCAATAGTGGACAAAACACTTTTGGAGAATAGAAAATGGAATCACAATTTGCTAAAAAATTGCAATAACCACAACAATATGAATAAATGAAAGAGAGAGTGGTTTACCCACAGAAGGGTATTTACTACCTAACAAACAAAAATGCATCCTGAAGACAGTGTCTGGTGTGGTTTTCCCAAAGGCAAAAATGAAGATTGGCCTCTCCTGAAAGCATGCCATGATGTTATAGGTATAGAATGAAACAGTGCTAGAAACTGTACAAGAAACCCTTGTCTCTCTAACAACGATGATGTGAGATGAGCTCAAACGTCATTCTGTACTGTTAAATTTTTTTGGAGAATTCATACTGCACCTGTTTGCAGTAGGAAAGTTGACAAGGGCTCCTTTGCTGGATGTTTTCAGTAGGAAGCCCCAGGAGGAAAACAGGAAGGGGAGACGATCTTTTCCTTTGAAAAGTCTGGCTCCTGGCCTGGACCCTGCATTTCAGTGTGGAGCTGCATGGACTGCCTTTGCACCAAATTTAAAATCTTTTACTGAAAACTACTGGACAGGTAGTTTTTTTCTGCCTGAAGGGTATTTACATCAAGAATTAGAAAACTAAGTCACTTTGGTAAAATTATTTTCCCTCAAATGCTGGTAGGAGCAGTAAGATCTCTGAACCGTGCAAACACACACTAAAATAGTAGGCTGTCAAGAATTTCAGTAAAATGCCAAGGCTCCCAAAAATGTGGTCCTGCTGCTTTGTTTTCAAGCCTTATAAAATAGCATTAATTTGGAATGCTACTTGTTGTTAAAAAATATGATAATATGATGTTGGTTTCAGAACCACTGCTTTACATATATATTTATACTCAAAAGAAAAATGCAAGGATTGTTCTCTAGTAACTATATTTATGTGATTTCACACTAGACTAGCGGGTTATCATTTACTTATTTAACCACTGATCATTGCTTCTCTTATGTAAAATACCTTGTATAACAAGGATGGTAGAGTGGTAGAAGAGAATTTAATTATCTTAAATAAAATTCTAAGAAAACACTGGATGAGTTTGTCTTTCACATGTATGAGTGCATCAGGAAAAGGGAACTTCATTGTACATGAGAAGAAGAGATATTCTTGAACCGCAACTGGATCTCAAATTTTCATAAGGTTTAGGTCCAAATCCTTCATTTTGGAATCCAAAACCGTCTAATAGGAGGGGGAAAGGAGCCCCTATTAAAAAAAAAAAAAAAGGAGTTTTTTCTGTAAAAAAACACCAAAGCAAAAAATCCACAACCAACCAACCAAACACAAAAAACAAATCAAACCAATGAAAGACATGTCTTTTGCTCTGAATATTTGCAATATATAATCTCATTCTTGGTGCCAGGTTTCTGTCTAATATCATCTCAACATTCTGTAATTATAATCTCTTATAGGAGAAAGTTGGGAGTGGGGAGAAAGAGAGAAGGAAATATTTTCTTACACTGAAAAATATCTGGTGATCAGGATAGAATTGCAATTTCATGTTTAATATTTGAGGGCTTTTGAAGATTCCCCTTCTAATAAAAATGGGAAATTTAAAAAACAGAAGCAAATGTGATAACTTAAGTGATGCACTCCCCCTACTTTTTTTCCCTTAAGAGTACTTTACTTCTCAATTACTTTAGTTATAAGACCTTGACGTACTTCCTTGAAGAGGGACTGTGGAGATGATGACATGGCATAATTTAGATGAAAAGGGACCCAGAAGTTCAAGACAGGTATCTGTGGGCAAGAGCAGAAATAAGTATGGAGGAAAAACATCTGTGTCCACTGTACTCTCTTGCAAGCAAATGATTGCTGTGGGGAGAAGAGGAAGAGAAGGTTGTACATTTAGGGTCTTTCATGCCAGCAATGCTAACACTTGTGTATGTGAACACTTCTATCGAGGGAAATGGAAATAGAAATCTGGTTATTGCAAATTGCATCTCTTCCAGAAAGCTGAAATTCATTGTGCTATCAAAAGAAGAAAACCTCTCAGAAGTGTGTAATGTATTCCTCTAAACACATCATATTTTCTCTGTACTCCCAGAGCATCCTATTCCCACTGCAGTGGTGCTAAGCCTTATGTTTCTGCTAACATAAATATTTAAAGCATGCCACCAACAAAAACTACCTCATCTAGTCAACAACATGGCAACAAACTGTGAACTGAGTACTGCAAAAACAGTGCCTTAGCAGAGAAAAAACCCAGCACCTTAAACATAGAGGCAGTTTGATATAATTGATAAAGCATTGAACTGGGACTTATCCCAGCTTCAGCCAGCTCATCAAGCATTTACATTTTTCCTTTGTGTGCTTTCCTCTCCTTAAAAGTAACTACTGTCTGAGGAGGCTTCCCCTGTCATGCAGAGATCAAGACCAACACACATTTTGAAAAAATTCTAGCTCTTTTTTTGCAACTTTTAGAGTCGTCATGATTGACAAATAAGTTGTTTGGATGGGGAAACCTCTGGTGGAAGGATTAGGAGTTCTTATTATTTTTAATTCATTATTAATGGTACTTAACACTACAGTTCCCTCTGATGATATAGTGCATTATGAAAACATTCACATTAGGAAATATTAACTCTGTGTAAGTAGCTTGGCTTGGAAAAGTAGTGTCTAACATAATTGAGCTGTTCCAAGTGCTGTACTGGTTTCTGCTTTCTCTTTTCATCTTCTTTTAAAAGGGAGGAGTTAGAATATTTTAATGCAATTATCTAGTCAATTCCATCATAAGTTTAAATCCAGGACCTGTCTTTGGTTCTGACCTCTGACAAAAAGGGATTAATATTCACAGTTCCCACTCTTCTGCAATACTAGACTGACCTTTAGTAAAGATGAAAAGAGCCATCCTCAACATCTGCTGTTGAATCAGTATAGCAGTATCTATTATAACTCAAAGATTAGAAGGAGTGCCAGAGCAAGTGCTAGCCCTGCACTTCCATCATTTGGGAAGCGTAGAGCAGACTGGCAAATTTCCTTGTAAAGATGGGAAATTTTATATAAATAATTTCATTTCCACTTACTGGGTAAAATACATAAAACTTGTAGGAGTGAAAATCAAATGGAAAATTCTTTGAATAAGCCTTGACTCTAGAGTAGTCATGACCTGACTGGCCTGCAGTTCAAGAGTCTTTGGTGTTAATGATGGACTTGATTTAGCAACTCATTTGATTCAGTAATAGAAGGCAGAAGAGTAATGAGCAAGTCAGGCTACATTACTAGTTTCTCCTGGACTTCTCTTTTGCAAGCATAACATTCATTATACTTCTGATAAAATGTGATCATATCCAAGGGAAGCAGCAGAGGCTAGCATTGCTAGAATCACTCCCATTGTACAGTGAGATAGATTTGAAAAGAAGGTATTGCGTGGCAAAAAAAGGTACTTTATTGGCCTGGTTGACCGATTCTATTCACTTAATGTTTGCAGGAAGGGTTTTCCATATGTTTAGGTAATGCTGTGAAGAATTCATATTCCCATTTTACTAATATTGTTTGGGGGCAATGTGAATGAAAAGGTGTTCTTTATTTGCAAATTTTAAATGGATAGGTTACTTGCATATCCTCTCCTTATGAAAAATAATTCATCTAATTGTGATATTTCCATCCTACAGATAAGAAAATTCTACATCTGTTGGAGCCTGTTAACCACAACAATATTTTAAAATTACTTGATTTCTCTTCATTTTAGTTGATTATCTCTTTAACCTCGATATTACCACCTCTCCACAAAAGTTTTTAAAACTGATTAGTTTTAAGGTTACCTCTACACAGCTGTCAGATAATTTAAGGAGAAGGGTAGTTTAACTTCCTCTAACTCAATGTGCTGAAGTAAGCTTGCACTCATTAGAAACATCAGTCTCTCTCCTATGTCCCTACGTATCCCTGGAAAGGTTCTTGTACGCACACAACAGTTGTAAAAGACAGTTACTTGTGCTAGTGATTTTTCTGCCTGCCATCATCTGTTATACTTTTTATTTCTGGTTTCCTGGGATATGTGCATATGGATAACTTTTTAATAAGTGAATTCCTTCATTGAGGTTGTAAATAAAAAAAAAAAGATGTAATTAGTTTTCTGTTTAAAGTTTACCATGTCCATAAGTCTTTGACACACTGTGTCTTAAGTGTTAGGAGTTATAAGTGAATGTTCTTAGACTGCAGTAGTGTGTGCTGGACAGAAACCTAGGTAAAGAGATTCTAAAGGTGATATAACATGTTTGGTGGTAAAATGCAGTAAAATGTTTGCTTTTTTAAGTCACTAGTACATCTAGTTAAGGAGGAAAAAAAACTTTTAAAGAACACCTGAAGAATTTAAAGGAATGGTTAAAATAGAGCACTTCTTTCTTCCCCTCCTGCATTAGATTTTGCTAATATATTTGATATCAGATTTATGCTTGTTCTTGGAAAAATGAAAGTCCTTGCAGTTTGGGAAAATAGATTTATTTAGTATTTAAAAGCTCAATCAGTCCTGTACAAGCTGGAAAGAAGCCATTTCCTTTCTGTTATAGATTTAGCTTGGTTATGGCTCTCACTGCTACAAAACTGCCATTTCTTATTCAGATAAAATATGACTTTTTTTTTCTCTCCCCAGCCATTAATCAAAAGCACTAGTAAGTTCATGATTAAGCAGTTTATAGAGAGCAGTAAATTTTATCAGAGAGAGAGAAGATTCATATTTCTCTTTAAAATTATAGTTTTTCCAGTTAGACACCAGCAGACCAGTAGTCACTTTTCCTTTAGATGAAATACTGAAAAAGTTCTTAGTTATAATTTTCCTGTTTGTTTACACATCTCTGTTTTGTCTTTAGCAAAGACCTAGTATTTTTAAGGGCACCTGACTGATAGAGAGAGACTGGAGGCTGAGCTCCAGGATAATCCCATCCTTCTACTTCCTTCTATGTGCATGTATAAGGAGAACATGGAGGGTGGCATCTACTCATGCCTCCAGTTACCCATGTTTTTTGCATCCTCAACCCCTTTGTATCGTGAGAAACATGTTTCTTCACTGGATTACCAAAACTTACCCCTTTTTCATCCCCAGCTTAGTGTCAACCGAGAAAACCCATGAGTCTTGCTATCAGCAATATATTTATTAATTTTTGCTTGCATAATGATTTGAGATGTCTTTCTTTCTCATTTCCATTTTGCAAAATGTCTCATAAATCTTCTGATTTGCCTCCTCATCTTTTTTAAAATCACTAAACTTTATATTCTTCCTTGGATATTTCATGGTGGTTCCTACCATGCCAGTGCCAGAGAATCCTGAGATCCAGGATCAGTATCTTCTGAGACCACTAGATCTGCGCCTTGTGTCAGAGCTCCAATGCTGTGGCCTGCTTAAAAATCACACCAGATGTTACAGCAGGTCTCCTTCACTAACTTCCTCACTCTTTTTCTGTTAATCTTCTATAATATTTTTACTTTTGCTCTGTCAAATCTGTCAGAGAGAAAGCAGCCTGTACAAGCTGATGGTTGTGCTCTTTTGGAATATCAACTTGTGCTCTATTAGCAAGAGCAGTGGAAATTCTAATAGTAAGCGGAGCTTCTTGCACCACTAATGCACAAAGCAAATCACAGTCAGAGCTCTTCAGCTAGGTTTTTGGATAAGAAGTTTATTTAGACCATGCAAGGGATTACAATGGTCTTGTGGGCAGATATACTTTTTTCTGGTAATTGAGCAAAGCTGGTTTGTAGACCACAAGTTGAAAAGCGCTGCTTTTTAACAATACACACATTGAGCAGTTTTGAAGGTAGTGCTACAGCCACAGCAAAAGACTGAGTACATCCTTTCCATGTCAGTAATTTAAAGTGCTCTATTCTCTTATAAGAGCTAAGTGATAGATCTGCAAAGAGGTTTCATTGCTTACCTCCCTTTTAAGTCAATAAATACTGAATAGTATTACAGTGTAAGGCACACAGAAATACCTTTCATGATTGTAATCCTGAATACTTAGGGGCCAGGTCTGGTGAATTTACAACCAAATGCTATAGATTTAGAGCTTCCTGCTGCAGCCTCTACTCTCCTGATGAATACTACTAAAAACTCTTCATGTATTAATTTATTCTAGTAGATAATGTTGTATGAGAAGGCACCTGTTGTGTCATCAAGGTCTTGCTTTCTTATTAAAGTTTATGGGTATGTATTGCAGCCTTCTGGAAATTAAACTTCATCTTAGACATTAATAAAACTTTAGTTTTACATTCCTGTTTCAAGGTTTTTCTGAGAAGGTATGTAGCCTGTAGTTAAAACACTCATTTGTCCTGCTATTTTTTACCAATAACCTATCTCTGCTTTCAGCACTGCTCCTGCTTTAGTGGTGCCCTCAAGCACAAGTGATGGGAAAATTATCAGATAATTGCACTGCTGTCAGCTGAACAAGCATGTACTTTTTTAATATACTCCCAGCTGTCTGTATTTTGATAGACAAAAGAGGTAAAAAAAACCCCAAATATTTTCTAAGTGTGCAATATAATCCTGGACTCACTGGAGAAGCAGCCTGTTTGTTAAGATAATGTAATGTTTTTACAGTTCCTTTTAAAATAGACTGAAAATTACATTTTGTGGTTTCTAAGTGAAATAAGTATTTCATAGAGAATATGCAAACATTTCAATATAGATGTTTCTTAAGCTTTTTTTAAATAGGAGCAAGCCAGTTTTGCTGTACTGCTATGTAACACAAAAACATGAGATAAGGACGTTCTGCAGGATGAGTGACACAGGAGAGTTTATTCATTCCCATTAGATTCTGCAGCCTAATTGCATGCAAAGCTAAAAATGGCTTTGAGATGCGTACTGCCTACAGAATCTGATTTGAAACTGGTCTTCCTTAATAGAAAAATGCAATAACCTCAGCCACCTACTATGCTTTAGCCTTTGATAAACCAGGCTCCAATTAATTTGTCATTTTGTTGCCAACTCTTTTTGTTTTATTAATTGTTTCTTAATCCTGTTTTATATTTTATTTGCTTTATTTATGTTGATTTACTTTTTGTCACACACCTGTCCAATGAATTTAAAAAATGAAAAAGTGGAAAAGAATTTTATTTGACAATAAACACTGTATTAAAAACTCTATTTGGTCATCTAAATGTAACGTTTATTCTTATATCTTTGCTTTGTCTTAAAGCAGTGCAGAGACTGAGATTCATCCAAATTATCTGAAGGTGGAGCAGTAGGCTTCTTGAAGGGAGATTAGGCTCGTTTATGCCTTTCTTCTCACAACATTATGAAAAGCATCAGGACAAATGAATTCTTGACTTGGGCAATGCAGATGGGTGTCTGATATGGTCTCTTAGAGGTCTTGTAGCAAAGCCACAAGAATTTAAATATAGAGATTTCTTCTCTAACAGATGTACAAATTTTGTTCAGTGATGCATGTTAACTCTATAAGGTCATAGCACAGAAGGCATGATACTGCCATAGCACTCAGGGATGAGAGTGCCCTTCTCTGTCTCCTTCTTATCTTGGAAGATGCAAGGCTTTTCTGTGTTCTGGACTGAGTCACCAAGTCCTGCTCATAGCATAATTTGGAGTGTAGAGCTCTCCTGCACTGTCATTTTGTCTTTTCTGTAAAATGGAAGACCACAGTTGCCCTTCAATATTTTGCTATCTTTAAAAAGGGAATTCGAAGAACAACTTGGAGGGGTAGATGGGGCGAGGTGTCTGTGTTTTTCCTGTGCTTTCATTTGGGAAAAGACAGACTGTTAATCATAGAATCACAGAATGGCCTGGGTTGGAAGGAAAAGTAATGATCATATAATTCCAATCCCCTGCCATGGACAGGGACATCTTCCACTAGGCCAGCTTGCTCAAAGCCCCCTCCAACTTGGTCTTAAACACTTCCAGGAATGGGGCATCCACAGCATCTCTGGTCAGCTTGTTCCAGTGTTCCATCCCTCTGGCCATCTTCATAGCCCTCATCTGGACTTGCTGCAGCTAGTCCACATCCTGCTGGTCACATTTCTTTTGGTGCAGGGTGCAGCTGGCTTTCTGGGCTCAAGCATGTGATGCCAAGGCATGTCAAGCTTCTATTCAACCAACATCTCCCAGTTCTTTTGCCCAGGTCTGATCTCAATCCATTCCTCACCCAGCCTATATTTGTGATTGGGATTGTCCCAACCCAGGTGCAAGACATTGAATTTGGCCTTGTTGAACTTCATTGGATTCTCACAGGCCCACATCTCAAGCCTGTCAAAGTCCTCTGGATGCACCCCTTCCTTCTGGGGTGTTGACATCACCTCTCTACTTGGTGTTTTTGGCGAACTTGCTGAGGGTGCTCGATCCCACTGACCATGTTCCTGACAAAGATGTTGTAGATCCCAACACCAGCCCTTGAGGAATGCCACTTTGGGAGGAAAGGGTTGAATATGGAAGAATGCCGAGGAGGATGCTAGATATGCTTAAGTGGCCTTGCAGCTGGGAATGCCAAGGCATGTCGAATAAGGGTGTGGGAAAGTCCATACTTTATGCCTATTGCTGTTTCTCCCCTGTCTGAGAAATAGGATTTCTGTGTAGAGATAATGTAGGTGTACTGAGAGACTTGGAGGCATTCTCATGGACATGCATGAGCTCCCTATTCTGGGAGAAAGAAGATCAAAGCTCAGAGATCAGAAAAAGCAAAGGGGAGGTCACAGCATGTTAGCAAATTACCTGTGCATGGACCCTTGATAAACTGGTGCAAAGAGCAGCCCTGCCTTTTGCTGTGTTGGACTAAGCCTGGTGGGGTGTGCGTTCCCTCTTGTGTGCCTCCGCCTGGGTGTTGTTTAAGGATCCTCTGTTTAACAAGGTAAGGAAATAAATGTACTCTTTACATTTCAGCTGTGGTTTTGGGGTTGTTGTGGCTTCCTGCTTGTCAACTCACACAGCCATTCATCTCTGCTTGGACACTGAGTTCTTGACCACAACTCTTTGAAAGTGACCGTCCAGTCAGTTCCTTATCCACCAATTGGTCAATCAATCAAATGTAAATTCACGTTTTCCAGTTTAGAGAAAAGAAAATTTGACACTGTGAGACAGTGGATCACATCCATTGCTTTTCCCTTATCCACCAAATCCACAACCCCATCATAGAATGCCACTAAATTTGTCAGTAGTAATTTACCCTTAGAGGTACTGTCACCAGTCACCTCCTTATTTCCCATCTGCCTTAGCATAGCTTCAAGGACAGTTTGCTCCATAAACTTTCTGGGAATGGAGGTGAGACTGACCAGCCTGTAGCTCCCTGGGTCTTCTTTTCCTAATGTAGACAGAAAAAAATCTAAAAATGGCTGCTAACTTTGGATGTTAGATTACATCTAAAGATTAATCTAAAGAATTATTACACTCTGAATACCAGGTATGATTACTAGATATATGCAATATAAATGGGGGGAAAATGTTGGATTATGATCTATCAGAAACATTGTTAAATTTGAATTGTAGTGCTTCAAAGAGGTGGATCTATTCCATGTTATGACAGCAAGGCTGTGAGTTAGGATTGAGAGCACATTAGATGATTGAGTTTGCTGATCTTGCATTGTGGACAAATGGAAGGGTTGAGGCTGTTTCTGGGACATTCTGGGACATTCTCTCTCCTTGCTCCTATCAGGAGCAGACATACATCTTTATCACTACCTCAGGTGCAGAAGTCAGGGAAGCTTATTGTGAGAAGGGTAACTGACAGTGCCATGCCATCTTAGATGACTGCCTCTTTAGCTTATGTGACTCTCAATTGGCTGTCTGCCTTAGACTCCCAAAATATGATTGTCTGTGACATGAGCTAAAAACATCCCCATAGAATTCACGCTGTGAATGTTATGTCATTTATCTTCTTATTTGACTAGCTACTCAAAAGCCACTATATCTCTTAACAGATCCACACTTCCTAACACCAATGTGCCAAATATGTACTGGAAACTTGAAAATACCTGAAATCCTTGTGACCAGAAAAAGCAGAGCTCAGTTTATAATCCTACATATATAAAGGACATTGTGATTTTAGAGCACGTATAAATATTTATTCAGCTTCTGAATAAATGAATTAAACATGGTCTCTGCTATAAAGAGTTAATGGTATAAAAAGTAGCCAAAGAGGCAGGGCATTTTTATAAATTCAGGAAATATGCACATATGTGGAAAAATTAATGAAGTGTTCTTACTTGAATTTAACAGAGACTTAGTTGAAGAGAATATGTCATGTTCTATGCCTGAGTTGAACATAGTATGAATGATTAAAAGGGGAATAGAAGTAGCAATTAAATAAACTATTGAAAATGAGACTGCAAAGACTGGAAGAGCCAAGAGGCTATTTGGATGTTCAGGATAAAAAAATCCAAGACAAGAGAGCAATTTCCACAGCATTTTGAAGATAAAAATAATGAGACGTTTATATATTGTGAAGGAAGAACTTTCTATTGAGAAAGTTCTATACACAACATGATGATTATACATGGCTGCACTTTGGGACAAACAGATAAATGTGACTTGATGTCAGAGTCATGATGGATCCAGATGCTATAAAGTCTGCTGGTGAGAAAAAGAGGAATAAATTTCTTCATCTTCTCACATGCTTAAAGTGGCATCTTAATCCTGGAATATATCTTAAATTTAAGGATCATCCCTCCATTTCTACTGTGGTTTAGACCTATGGTGAGTGGGCTCTCACACTGTTTTGGAGTTTAATTGTTCAGTAAATGTCTTCCTGGGAATAAAAACAAATTAAACAAATAAAACACTTTATTTCTCTGTGGATTCTGTTTCATTCCATGAAGCCATAAACTAAGGAACTGTGTCCTTTCTCTGTTCTATATAATTTTTTTCTCTGTGTTTTTACTGACTAGAAGTATGACTGTGTGTATATATTTTTAATGCTTTCCAGTAATCCCATAGGATTTGTGAATCAAGGACTCTACTGTGTCCATGATGAGAATTTGTATTTGGACAGGAACATAAGTCTTGCAGTCCCTCAGGATAAGAATTTTTATAGCATTTCTTCATACATGCTTTTTTATTCAAAAGAAAAAGTTTTAAATTACTTGAAAGATATTTTAAGAAGAAAATCATTAAACAAGATACATAGTTTTCTAGAGAAACTGACAATAAGCAGAGGGAAAAAATTGCTGCAGTTTTGAAAGCAAGATAGTGGAGCAGTTACTGAGATATAAACAGAAGTAGGCTCAAATGTATTAGGGTCTTACACAAAGCATATTTCAAAAATACTAAATTCAATTTTCAACCATGCAACCAATCACTCAAATTATACCTGTTGTGAAGGAAACAGTCCTTGCCTTCAAATTCATGCAAAGTGAAAAATTTCAAAGAACAAATCCCAGTGGATTTGTGTTTCTGCAACATTTATTTCACATTTTCATCATTTACTGGTTTAGAACATTTTCAATACTCTTCAGTTTAAAAAAGGTTCACAAGAGGTTAATAGGAGTTCTTAGTAGAAGGACCCATTTAGGAATGGATGAATTCTTATCCATTGTCCTGAGACAGAAGAGTCCTTTGAATGAAGTGCCACATCATTAAGTCTGTCCTTGTCAAGTCCATTTTATTTATCGTTAAGGGCACTGTCAGATAAATAAGCTGGGCATTGTATTGCATATGCCATATATATTGGATACTATATTTTCAGTGGTTTATAAACTGTTATAATGTTACCCATTGAGTGCTGAATTTCTTTTCATTTTGATTG
Organism: Rhabdornis inornatus; assembly: GCA_013397075.1. Lineage (NCBI taxonomy): Eukaryota > Metazoa > Chordata > Aves > Passeriformes > Rhabdornithidae > Rhabdornis > Rhabdornis inornatus. The sequence continues at coordinate 191,752 of VWZS01003783.1, forward strand.
AACTCGGATGTTGGTATGTCTCAATTCAGTTTCAGAGTAGACTTTTTTAGCTATTTTTTTCAATAAGAAACAATGAAAAGATATTAATTTGAACAAATATTTTGTAGAACTCTTCCTTATAACTATACCACAAATCTGAAGAGACAAGCCTAGTCATCTTCCATCTTTGGTGCACCTCTAGACTTCCTAGTTTATATGGGCAGCACAAATTTGTTGGAACCTGCAGTGGCACAAAATCAGAATTAAGCTGTAATGAAGCAGTGTAGGAGGGAAAAAAGGCTCTGAAGAAAAAAAACTGTGCCTTTTAAAATAATTGCATTGCAGCAGCTTCTGCTCTAAGAATGCCTGCCTTGCAAGTAGTGGTGGGGGAAATTCATCGCTGTGACTTCTCTCAAATCCATAGGATGGCTGAGCTAGATTGGAAGAGGCACCACAGCTGAGGACAGATGGCAAGAAGCTGCCTTGTCTGATCAGCCCCACTGGTTCTGCTCTGCAGTCTCAGGGCTGGGGAGAGCAGGGGCAGCTGCTGGGAGACCCTGGGCAGCTCCGCACAGTTGTACATGTGCTGCGGGGCAGGAGGTGGCACAAAGGACATCTGAGAATTCAGAGTGCTTTAAAACTTCTGCCATGTGGCTGCTGCTCACATCAGCTTCAAGAACAGGGCAAAAGCTTCAGCTGTAGCTGGCTTTCAGATGGGCAAAATACATCTGGGGCAGCCATTTAAGGGATTCGGAACTTGTAGGTCAGCAGCATGGCCACTTTGAAATTATGGTGAAATCGTAGCAGGACTGAATCTTGTTGGGACCTCAAGGAAGAGAATTGGATTAGAGTTAGTGTGGAATTTTCCACAGGAAAGGCTTTTTACATGAGAATCTTGCTTCAACAAAACTGCATTTTTCCTGAAAAAGCACATGCAGAATCTGAAAGGAAATATTATTTAATCAGGGGATGACTTTTTTTTAATCAAAAAAGGAGTAGGAGGGAGACTTGAATGGCAAAGACGTTATGTCAGGATCAACTTCATATTTTCTTTTAAATGGGTTAATCTCCTTGAATTATGATTTGTAATTTTAAGAAAAGTATCTTCAACAACAGAACTTGAATTGATTAAGAGGTGATGGGGGCTATTTCTGTGGTAAATATGTGCCATTAGACATATGTGCTATGACCATTAGACATGCTCATGCATAAGGTGGATAATACTTTATGTAAGAGTAGCTTTTTTTTTAGTGCTCCTTTCTCCACAGGTGTAAAAATTCTTGATGTGTTCTATTTTCTAATACTGAACAATAATGTTTTGGGGTTTTTTTCTGAAGGTATTGCTCACTGTGAAATTAAGTAATAATAGTCCTACATGCAATCTTTTCTAGTAACTGCTGTAGTCCTTTCATTTTTGAGCCTCACTACTTTCTTGGAAGGTTGTTATTTATTCTGCTTATAAATGATTTTGTGTTTGCCAATGTAAGCATAAAAGAGTCCAAGTCTGAGCTAAGAAATAAAAACGAACTGTGTATCTCTACCTTTCAGGATATGTCCAAAGACAGTAAATTAGCTAATTGCTAAAAGCTTCTTTCAGAGCTCTGCAGCCTCCAAACTTACAATAAAACCCCAAGGCAATCTCAGGTCAAATAAATAATACTGCAAACATAGCATTTCCATTGTTCTGCTTTAATTTAAGGCTTAAGTTACATGGACCATTGCATTAAGCTGTTAGAACACCATGAAAAGTTTTCCCAGAATCCGAAGAGGAAAGTTCTTCAAGGGATGATAAACAATGTTTTGTTGGGATTTACAGGATGTACTCGTTCAGAATTTCTGCAATTTTGCAGTTTTTCAGCTACCCAATACAAATGAGACAATGTGTAACAGAACATAATTGATTTCAATAACAAAGTGATAATGTTTTTAGCCTAAGTTTTTAACAATATGGATATGTTGCCTGTCTTTAGTTCACCACAGTAATTTTTTTATGTTGGCCTATGTAGACAGATTTGACAAAAAATTAAAGGTATAAACCTCTCAGGATATTAGAGGGAGGTCTGAATTCGTGTTTGTGCTGATGCTGCGGGTAGGTGTTAACTGTGAGCTGATCAAATGGAAATCAGCCAGCCAAGAAATCTATGAATTGTTATTATTATGTCCATAGCTCTGAAACAACCAACTGCATGGTGGATTGTGCTTTGTAAAAGTGGTGGGGCAGGAAGCAGGACATGTCTGGAATCTAGAGGATGAAAGCAAAATCTGATTTTTTTTGTTCTTTGTGAGAGGTGCTGTGTTACACACACTCAGTGATCACTGACATTTGCTATTTCTCCTTAGAAAATAACTCGGGATGCACATTCTTCTTTACTATCCCTCCCCCCCAAAAAACCAAACCAAACCAAAACAAAACAAAAAGATATTTTTCTATTTAGAAATATATTTAGGACTTTCATCATGTGTCTAATATATTTTTGTAATAATTTGGGCTTTGAAGCAAGTGCTGTGTCATCAATGTTCAGAACCATACTGATTCTACTTACAAAGACACATCAACATTTTGGAAAGAGAAAAGGAAGCCGTGAAAGACTAATAAATACATCTAACATAAGTTATATTCCAATACTAGAGTTCACGTTTCATTAATTTATTTTGACTGATCCTTGCCAGTTGCTTTTTAGTTCTGCCTTGATAAACTTCTGTAATACTGTTATAACTCTAGAGAATTTCTGCTGAGTGTTCAAAATGGTTTGTGTTTGAGACCTCAAGCCTGAAAAATACAAATTTTGTTCAGTGCTAACTTCATTTCCCTTGAAGTAGAGTAAAAAAGCAGAAAACTGGAGGAACTTAGTAGCATTGGAGTATAGAGTGGAGAAAACAGCCTATGTAACTCAAATGATTATGGTGGGTAAGTCTCTTGACTTTGCTTCTTCAGTGCTAGAAGAGGTTTTTTTTCTTTTAAGAGAGATGGAATCAAATAGCTTAAGATTTGAACAGACTCACTTCAACTTTCTTATGATTTTCTGTGGATTAAATCATGTTTGGAGCCTGACACTCCTTCTCAGATTAAATTCAAGTGAAGACAACCTTCTTTGAAGATAGTGGTATAGCTCCAGTGCAAAATTGGCTCCATTGTGAGGGTAATCAGGCCAGTCAGTGGTAATATGAGAAAGATGACAGCAGTTTTACCCATGGGAAGTATGTATAGTTGCTTTAGTCTCTGCAGGATATCTCCATATGCACTTCAAAGAGTGCAGTCAATAGAATAAATACCTTGGTCACATTCTGAAAACGACACTTACAAAAGGAAGTTATTAGTGGTTTGAGTTTCTAGTGTTCGGAGCATTTGAAGGTGAGATGTGCAGCCCTGCATACTGAGATTCAAAGGATGGCAAATATACATAAAACGTTTTCTCACTGATTTTAGTGAGAGAAAGAGAATGTAAGATCAGGAAAAAATCAGTCCTGCTAAGATTGGTGACAGCTTTCCCTTGGTCTCTCCAGTAACTCTCTTTGAAAGATGGTTATCACCATTTTTTAATGTGAGAAGAGTAATCAGTAGTTCTTAATGTGGGAATCTTGCATTTAAACTGTGTACCTCAGCATTCAGGGTTTCAGACGGGTTTTTCAATATTCCTTGTGTTATGTGAATAGGGTAATTGCTCTGCTTCCTCATCTGAAAAAAATCTGTCTATTTCTGATTTGTCACCATTAAAAATTTAGCTATCACTAGAAAAGTATCTGATGTTTTATTTTCTGTCAGGTTCTCTTTTCTACCTAAGCTCTGCACAATGCAGGAATAGGTTTGGGTGAGTAGAAACAGTAGTAAAACTTTCATACTTACAACTAAATGATCTAGTTCCTACCCCAGTAGCATGTGGTCCAGCTGCAGAACACCCAGTAAGCTGGGATCTGCCCACAGAAACATAGAAACATTCAGAATATCTCTGGTGGAATTAGGGTAGGTGAGTTACTGAAAGCAGTAAAATTTATCAGGTTTTGTTGCAGGAAACACAGATGCATAGAATCGCTATCTTCTCTCTTGGATGTTCCTCTGGATGTGCACCCATAAGGCATATTCGTTCACCTGGTGTCAAAATGCTCCTTCTCTTCTGGTTTCCACTACATCCTTGTCCTTGGCAGCAGCACAGTAATTGCCTAGTCAGAACTCTGCTCATGGTTACACCCGTGATGTTTGTGCATAAATGCCAAGAAATTATGACGTTTAGCAGCAGTGAGAAAATGTTTATAAAGATATTCTTAAAGTATCAGTTTTAGGGAACTAATGTGAAATTGTGAAATGCAAATTTAAAACAAATGTTATTCAGTGAACCAGAAACAAATTAGATGCCCCTTAAAAATGTCATTAACACATTCAGAAATGCCTTATTTACTAACATTTTCTGATAGAAAATAGTACTAGGTGAAACAAAAACTGACTTTGAATTACAATGTCCAAATACATGCATGAAATAATGCTTGATTTTATAAATTCTAGAAGACTTAATATGTTCATATTTTACACTGAGAAATAGGAAGAATGCAGATTTTTTTCAGTCACTCAGAGTGGCAGCCTGCCCTGGAGAGGGATGACCTTTATGTACACATTACTTTGGAAATCTATTGAAACAAATTGGATGCTCCTTACACTGAAGTGCAATGCCACCAGTGTAACCATGGCAGTTTTTCCTCTTCCTAAAGCAATTGGTTATAATTTCATTGACTTATAGGTGCTGCAACAACAACTGACTCCATCTAAACTGATACTATTTCTGATCATCAGATAGCATGCCTGGGGAATGCTTCTCTGCTGGTTATGCACATATTTTTGTTCTTCTTCTCTGCCTGGTGTATATTTGTTAGGAGAAATTCTGGTCTTTTTGTGTCATTACAATCTAAATTATTTGCTCTTCTTTATTGCTCAGTGGACTGAAGGACTTCAAAAAGATGTAAAAGAATAACATAAAAACTTGAGGTACTAAATTCTGCGCGTCTCACCAAAGGTCATTTTAAATCTGAGTGAGGTTGGAGGCATATCTGCGTAAAATAATGGCAACACATAACCCAAGTATTGCCATAGCAAACGTTATAAACCCAGAGTTAGAAGTACACAGACTCCTGTGTTTGACTGTTTCTTGGAGTTTCTATGAGTTCACTTGAGGTATTGATCTCAGTAGGATAGTAGCAGCTGTGGAAACTATGAAATTCTGTACTAGCTCTTTTTAAAAAAATGTATGTACCAAGGCAAAACTTATTCTCATGTATACTGCATGCTCTATTTTCCTTCTTTGAAGTGTCAGAGAAAAACCACGAAAAAAAAATGAGGTGTCGGGATGGAGGCAAATGCAGGACAGAAAAGCAAAATTAAATGAGTTTTGAGATGAAACAAAACATTTCACCATGGAGAGAGATTAACAGCAGTTTCAAGTCACTTGAATTTGGATTGCTTTGCTCTTGCATATGCCTTAAATCAAGTAGAACAGTTAGGAAACAACTTCAAGCATTTCTTTATGAGCATCAGAAGTTGTAAACTTGCGTCAATGAATAAATGCAAATATTTGAAAGAGAAACTAGCATCTGCTTCTGCTGAAGTCACTTACAGAACCCCAAACTGACTCTAATGTTCAGGGTGAGGGACATGCTCTGAACAGTAAGTGTCGTCTAGCACATCCATGTAGTTAAAACACAGCTGTTTCAGATAGAGTAGCATGTTCAAAAGCTGGAATTATAGAATAACTAAGGGGCTTCTTTAGGTTATCTCATCCAATCTCTACTCAAATCCAGGATGGCCTAAGGCACTTGCTCATGACCTTGTCCAGTCAAGTTTTGAATACATTCAAGGAGGAACATTAATCAGTTGGGTAAGCTGTTCTTGGGGCTGATCACCTACACTGTGATTTTTTCCTAATACCCCTGTCTATCACCCATTACCTTTTTGCTCTGCACCAACAAGGACTGTCTGACCCCATCGTCCTGCAGCCTTGTCAGGCAGCATCTCCAGCTAGGTCGGCATTTGCCTTCTCCTGAAAATGGAATAAATCTGGCTGAGCTTCACTCTGCATGCCATGAACTTCAGCCCACTGTTCATCTGTCTAGCCTCTGCTGAGCTCATTTCACTGTCACGTGTCTGTATCCCTCCTAAAGTTGTTTCTGTTATGCACAAAGGGGCAAGGGATGTTGCTTTTTTTTTTTTTCTTTTTCGTTTTTGTTGGTTGGTTGGGTTTTTTTGTTTGTTTTAATGGGTCTGCTTGCAATTTCCTTTCACTGAAAGTAAGGAGCAGGAGAGAAATTAACAGAGTAGGGTACATAAAGCATCTCTTCCTCTCTTCCTGCCTGTTTCTGCTGCATAGTGCAAGAATTTTGCAGTAACAGAAATTGTACATCTGCAGCACAGGTATTTTTTATAATTTCAAATCAAACTGTTTTAAAACTGTGTTGCAATAATTTGTCTGAATGGCTGAGGAAAAATGAGGTTGCTAGGAAGCCAAATGTTGTTTATCCAGTTCAGAGGAGGAACGAATTTAGATCCAGCTGTGTAAAAGTATTAAATACTTATCCAAGAAACTTACATAATCATAATTCTGCCCTACTTCATTTGCAAAGAAAGATCAAATATAGTGGTTAAACCACTTAATTTAACCAGAGTTCAAAACTACTAAAATGTCATAGTTAGAGGTATAAGGTTTTGTGTGGTGTCAGAACACAAAAAAGGTAAGGTTCCACTCTAAGTAAAATTTCCTTGTAATAGAAAAATTATTTCAAATCTTCACACACAGGTTTTGTGCAATTTCTAGTGACTTACAGCTTACTTCAGTACATGCAGCCATATTGTGAATACTGAACTTTGCCTCCTATGACACACTAAAAGCCACATGGCAAAGGCCATCAGGAGTCTCTTCATACTGTTTTGCAAAATGGGTTAGTTGTCTTAACCCACCAAAACCCCAGAAGTAAAATTCAGGTTCCTCTTCACTGCTTTACTACATGCAAAATGCTTCAAAAAGCAGAAACTCCAAATTAAGAGGAAAAACTTCTCTTTCACAAAGTGGTATACTTTATCAGGGAAATGAGAAATAGTGCTTATAAAGCCACATTCTGCAAATTAGGCTTATAGATGGTTGGTGTATTACACCTCACATCACCAATATAGACTAGCAACCTTCATTTTAAGATACATATTTTGTGGCTTGCATGAAACCTTTGAAGTGACTGAAATTTATATTGAGCTGATTAAATGTTTCCCCCTTTCTCCCTACATTATTTGCAAAAGGTCAATGTGTATATTAAGAAAATTGTCCTAGAAATTCAGAAAGCTAAAAAGCAAAGCCTGCATGCAGACAGATGAGCAACCAAACACAAAATACAAATTAAACACAGGATCCTTTTTGATTTATAAGCTGTCCTATTGCTGCATTTGTAAATAATTTATTTTCTTTTCTCCCTTCTGCCAGTCTTGTATCTCTTCAAATTACTTACATTAGAGAAGATATGAAAATTATAATCCAAGGGTAATTAAAACCGAGTTGTAAAATTCTGAACTGCTGAAACAAGATATTTTAGAGTGTATTATGGGACAGAACAGTTAAAATTAATATTTTTAAATCAGCTTGATGATACAGCTAAGTAGATATTGGTTAATGTTTCAGAAGTTCTGGATACAAAAAGACATTTAAGTACTGTGATGCACATGGCTTCACAGGATCTATGCTGAGACTCACAAGCACATGCCAAGGGCCAGGTGCCTAAATAGGCCAACAGCTTGTGTCACACAGTAGGGTCTTGCTGAAATTCTGCCTTACTTGAGTTTCATTACAGAGGAAATACATGTGGGCAGGACTGCCTGGATCATCCCTGGCGCCTTTAATGTAAACCAAAGTGATATTATTTTTGGTATGTAAGAGATTCATTGGAACCCAGCAAAGCAGTCATTTTAAGATCTGTGCACTCCTTGGTGCTGTGTGTTCTGGGCACATCTACTGTGTTACAGAAGAGCACCAGTACAGACAGGGTCGACAGAAGTGCTAGTTTTCCCATCTTTTGGAAAGTCTGAACCATTATGAAATTGGGAACACAAGATTCAAGGGGCAGTGTAAGAAGACATACATGAGGGAGCATGCCTTTGCATTAATGTAAGAGTGCATAATGGGGAAAGGGCTGTGGCCACGCCAAATTCCTTGCTTCTAAGAATATTTTATGCATTTTAAAGCAAGTAGTTACCGGAAAAAGTCCCCATGTACTCGTGAGAACAGAGTCTGGTAACCACATCATTCTTTTGGGTGTGGTGGGAGTAGCCTAGCCCCACTTGCCTGGTGACAAGTCTCTGATATCTGTAAAGCCCGGGTGTCCTGCTGTCTAGAAGGCTAGGATATCATGTTGGCAGCAGTTTTTTCTCTTACATCCATGTATTTAATGGGGACAGCTGAAACTTAGCATTTCTACAGGGCTGGGATGCCTAGCTTTTGAACACCAAAAAAGCCTGCATGTGAAAGAGGGAGCACATCTGTCAACAGATAGGAAACCAATGATGTGGACCATAAACATTAGCAAAATTTGATATATTCAGAATTTTACTCAGGTATGATGTTAGCAGTTTGCATTCTTCATGTAGTTGCTTCCATACCAGCGAATTTTCACTCAGTACTTAATATGTTGAGGATTTTTTTAGTTACAAACAATGCAGCTACTTTCTTTCATCCTTAGAAATATGAAGAATAATGTAAGGAATACTATTCTGCAATTGTGAAAGAGTGTTGTGGAAATACATGCTGCAAACTGAGGTGGAAAGCTGCCATCTTTCAAGTTATATGTCAAGTTTGAATTAGATAAGTGTATTAAATTCATGTCTTCTCACTTCTTGTTTCTTTGTCTCAGCAGGCGTAACAAGGATAATAAAAATATTAGAAATCAACAGTGTTACCAGAACTCTTTTCTTCTAAGCAATGAATATTTAGGCATCATCTGGGGTTGTTCCAGCTATGACACACAACCAAATGCCATTCCTTTCCATTTATTGCAAGAAAAGTTCAGCTAAGAAGCAGGGAAGGATAACCAAGAGCATTTGGCTGTTCAGAGAGTTTCTAACACCATACTGAAAATTCAGCTAACTCCACAGATGTCATGGTTATGCATTTACTTCAACTTAGCTCCTTTCTGACAGTTCTGGTGGGTTTCAGCAAGACCTGGAACCTGACACCATTGATGAGGGTGAAACAGTGCTGTATCTGAACCATGTAGTAAAAGAATTGCAAATTAAATCAAGACAAGTGAGAAGAGCATCGTGAACATCAGAATCATTCATATCAGTTGCAACTTATCTTTCCAGTCACAGTGGTTTGCAGTAATTTTTATCACATGTCATGTTTGTGCTTATTTTTCAAAGCCAGCCATCCCTTCATGTTTGTATTTTTGCTGAGCTACTAACCAGTGTTTTGTGTTGCAAGGAATCAGTTAATTTCTGGGCTTTACTTATTCATTTATTTTAAAGAGCATTTTTAGGGGCAGATCTTATTGATGGTGATGAAGAAATTATTCAGTCTCTGTGGAGTATTAAAAGGATGTTTCTTCCATCTACAGAAGTCTGCCAAACCACACAGTGGTTTTGATCCTTCAGGTTGCTGATGGCCAGTGTACCACTCCTGGTACCACTCCTGACCACTCTACTCTTCCTTCTTAGGATTCTTCTGTCCCTCACCTCATTAATATTCCATATATACCATTGATTTTTACTTGTCCTGTCCCGTTTTAGACTATGAGTATTTAGCAACGGAAACATGACACTTCTATTTGTTCACAGTCTAGATTTACATTGTTTGATTATTTAAATATTTTATTATCACTTATGAAGGTTGCAAAGAAATGTTCTTTGTCTTTCATCTCCTCTTTTGCCTCGTTCTGATTAATGCTTCAATTCCTGCCTCTCATTGTCTAGCTATGGCTATATTTCCTCCTCTTTCTTCTCATGAAAGAGAGTAAAAAACTGGTCTGCTAATGCTAGAAAAGGTGGAGAAAATTCTGTATAAATTGAAATGTAAAAGAGCTGGCATTAAAAATTTACTGCACTGCAATGTCCCTTCAGTCATGCATCATGACATTTCAGTTTGCAGTAGCTCAGAATGTTTGGATGAGATAAAGTGAGCTGAAATTGTGAAAATGAGTAGTTCCATCTTGCCTGCAGTGAAAATATGATGAAAATCATCTTAAAGTCTTCCTCAGCAACATGGCTAATTAATTTTTATACTCTCTGAATACAATAATTTATCCAAAATAAAAACCAAGAAAAACAAAGCTAACATTTCTTAGGTTTCCTTTTTTACGAAAATCATGAAGGCAATGTCAATGCTCTAAGGATTATTTAATTAAAACCATTTTAATTTCAGTCTCTTAAATGAAGATGTTTGTATAGGGATTTAATGTATATTAAAGATGAGAACAGCATTTACACCCTTGATGTGTTTATCTTGCTGTTTTGAATATTTAACATTCAGTCTGTAAAACAGAAGTGAGTGATTATCAATAGTAGGATATACAGTGTAAAGCTTTATTTTTAGAATTTGGAATAACGTTTACTGGGAGATTATTTGACATAGAGTTAAGGAGAAAATTCTTGTGAGCTTCAGATTTCAGTGGGATTATAGAGGAATACAAATCAATTTGCCCTTAAGCCCAAACTTGCAAGATGCAGGACACTGGTCATGGCATTTATCAGGTATTTGTTAATAGACATTTTTCAATAGTTAAGAATGCTCATATAGAACCATACCAAAAGGCAATTTAACCTAATATCCTGCCATTGAGAATAACTAGAAGAGGATGCCCAGGAAAACTTGTACGAAGAGAGAAAGCAGCCATCACACCAATGTTTCCTCTGATGATATCTCATATTCTAAATTTTAAAAATCTACCTAAATGTAACTCCTGTTTCTTGGTGGCTTTTCCCTCATGAATCTTTCCAGTCTTTCACTGAAAACATTTAACTTGTGTAAGTGTTTAAAAGGATGCTGTCCTTCATTTAGATTCTAAAACTAAATAAATATAAAATGGTTGAAGAGCCAAAGGTTTTCATAAACATAGGTAGAGCAGAAATTTAAAAGTTAGTATATGGACCTTTTCCTTAATTTCAGATTATCTTCCAGCAAAATCTGGAGTATGTGCTTCTTTGGATTTATTGGAATCTATGAAAAGCAGAAACTAAGGAATAATTTTGTTGTTTATATCATACTGGAGAATTTGGAGAGACTTAGTAATGTTTCCATTGTTCGGGGTGTCTTGGCATTTGTAGAAAAAAAAAATCCAAGCCAGATATTTTTTAAAGACAGTTTTTAAATGATGATTTTTACTTGCAACCAGTTTGAATCAGAAAGTTTCTAACATATGGCAGAGAGAGAACATGAAACCATATGCACCCAGCACTGGGACTGTGTTCCTGAGAAAACAGTTTGCTATTTTTATGTCGGCCAGCAGGTGTCAATACCCCAAAGCGAAGAAACGGCCCAGCAGCCAAATCCAGTTAGAAAGAGGCTGGAACAAGGAGTGTAAGTACTTTGGATGTCTCACTTTGAAAGTTGACTTTTGTGAAGTGCTTTGTCACCACCAGAAAGGAAGCCATCTTCTGAGGGGAAAGAGGAGAGTAAAATTAAGCAAACCCTCCATTCCCATAGTAGGTACCTCTTAGTTTATTTTCCTACTTTTATTCTCCATCCCCAGAACTGCAAAGCTTTGTGGTCTCTGACTTCAGTCTTCAAGCCCCTGTGTACTCCCTACCCATTCTGGCTAAATCCAGAGCCAAACAGTGGAAAAGCCTCTGAAAGTGGGATACTTGGCCTTTTGATCAGTGCAATGGACTTTAATCAAAGCTGTTGATATGATATTGCATCCTATATATTTTTCTCCTAAAAATGCTACTCTAATCCATACTGTTGGATGTTTTCTGTGATACCTGTTAGATGCTAAAAAAAAAAAACTGAAGTGAAATTTGTTTTTGACAAAAATTTCAGCATTTAAATAAGTGTTCTTTTTCTTTTCTTTTTTTTTTTTTAACCCATTTTAGGCCTTTGTGAAATACAGTCTTGTAATATTTTGTAGTTACATGATTTCCTCCCAGATTTGGCTTTGAAATCTCTTCAGCTAGTCGTAAAAAATATCTTTCTTTCTATATTATTATAGATTATGCATAATGACAACAGATTGGGTAGCTCTTAGGAAAGAGAAGTGATTCCTTGACATATTTCAGACTTTTTTTTCCTGATTTCCACAGTGATAGTGCCTGCAAGATTTATTCTTATGTTTTAAACACTGCATAACTCTAATAATGAAATAATCTTATCCATTACATTGTTTCTTTATTTTTATTTTTGTGTAGCCTATTGAGGTAGAACATTTTGCTTTGGAGTTTTTCTGGTCTCTGATAGCAAGCAAAGACTTGTCAAAAGTTGATGCATTTAGGCAAATCTAAAATTTATCATATTACTCTCATAGCACTGGTGTCTGTCTTCCACTCATGAAGAAATCCTGTCCGAAATTAAAAGTTTTGGGCTCTTGAAAATCTGGCCTTAACTTTCTACCAGCTGATGTTTTACGGTGATCTGGTAAGAGCTAGGAATTTACATACTCCATTTTTCTTTTAATCAAAGGCTGTCAGTCAGCATCACATGTTAGATAATATTTCCATAAGAAGAAACTTAAAAACAACCTGAAAGATTAAAAAACTCTTCCTCTTGAAGATAATAATCTTAGTGAATTTTAACAGATTGCTTTAGCAGATGGAGATGTGATATTCACTGTAGTAAATTATATTAACATGCTCTCAGACAGAGACGTCACATTTGCCACAGTAATTTACATTAACATGATTTGAGACAGATTTGATTCCCCAAAAAGAATCAGAAATAACATTTTAACAATTTATTTTCTCTTGCCACTTCTTCAGACAATTGTCAGCCTGGTGTGGGACATGTTTTTTATCAAGGGAGGCCATGATGAACAGGACAGACATCTATAAACTATACAATATACATGATCCTGCATGGCACCAAACCAAAACCATGTACCAATGCATAAAGCAAATGAATTCCATTTATTGGTACAGAGTTACGCTTGTCTCAGTGACTCATATTAATTTGACTTTTGGACAAGATATCTGCTCTTTTGCATGTCTGTATAGCTTTCTGCCACTGCTTTCAGGAGATCTTATCTTAAAAGACTGATGAAGAACATTCTGAAAAGAAATTTAAGCATCTCTGCTGTGTGTTGGCATCTTTTAGGAGGAGAGCTGTGTGGGTGCAACTTATCTGTCATCCAGTATTGTGCAGGGGATCTGGGAAATGTTTATAATGACAACTGCTCTACCGTGTGAAAGAAAGTAATCCTGCACCTCTGTCGACCACCTGAAATCACTAATTGTCCCAAGGTCTTTCATCTAGTCCTAAAACCAGGACAGATCATGCAAAATCCATGAGCAACAAACAAGCCTGATAAAGTTGCACTGGGCAAAAACAAAGCAGCTGTCTGGAGTTTTACTGAGTTGTCTTCAAGATCTGCTCCTCAAATTACTGGATTTCTGAGTAACACTAGCAAGAGACTCCACAGCTCCTGCTATGGAGCTTCAAAGGAATTCTTATGGTCAGAGGCTTAGAGGGTAGCTTTGGAAAAAATACTTGAGGGATATTTCAGGAAAGTAACTTGAGGTTGTGGTGAGACCGTTTCAAGTGATTCTCTCTGTGACTTGTCTCAAAATAGATCTCAGAAATGACCAGAAAAGTTTGAGAGACATGTTTCTTTAGACTATCCTTAAAGTCTTAAATCCAAGCCTGCTTAGAGCAACTAAAAATGCTCACATTTCCTCAACTAGGCAATTCTATGTCAGTTAAAAACTTATATATGGCATCTCTACATATATTTTAGAAAAAAAGTTGCTGTACAGTGAAAGATCCTGAATGATATACTAGCCTGATTGGAAACAAGCAGTGTTTTAAGGAACCAATACACTGCCAAAAGGCTGTGTGTGGTGTCACACAGTAAGATTTGTCTTTTCTGGCATTTTTTTTTTTTTAATTCTCACTTGAACTCTTAAATTTGGAAATTATAATGCTACACAGATGTAAATCAGAATAGGTTAGGATTAAGATTGTTTTATAATTCAGTATTAATTCAGTAATAATATAATTCAGTATGTAGTGCTGGGTTTTGACCAGTGTATACAGGACACTACAGTTTTTAGTTTCCCCAACTCAGTTATAAGCAAAGTATGGAATAAGATGGCATTTCAAGCCAAGCCTTCTTCCAAATGATATGCATTAACCTTGGGGAAGGTTCTGCCTGGTTCACAGAGCTCCTTTGGATAGTGGGCAAGCCACTAAAGCCAATCTTATTTTGATCCCCCAATGTCTCGTATTTTGTCTTCTGGGGCCTGACTGAAGGCCTTGAACTGTAATTTGCAGATGCTTGTCAATGTTCTGAGACCTGTGCATTGTGTGGAGAAGTGCTCAGTGAAACCCTGAGGAGATGAGTCAAGTATTTAGGTGCTCAAACCAACTGTACAGAATTGGTGAGATTTGGCTGGGACATCTCATTGCTTCTCGATTTGTAAAATAGGGATTATCCTCAGTCATTGTCAGATAGGGAAAGTTTGAGGAAAAAATGTATCAGTTCTGAGAAACCTGTTAGAAGGAAGGGTAACATGGGATGAGTAGAGGAATTTAATCATCCCCTCCAGAGAACAGTTTTAAGGTTAGTGTTGTGATCCAGTTATTGAGAGATGCCTCTACCTGAATTCAGGTGCAAATGAGACCATGTGCTGAAGTCATGTTGACCTTGGCTGGCTGCCTGGCATCCAACAAAGCTGCTGTCTCACTGCCCTCCACAGCTGAAAATGGGAGAGAAAATATAACAGAGTTCATGAGTTTAGATAAGGAGCAGGACAGCTCACTCACCACATACCAGCACAGGCAAGACAGACAGGCTAGAATTAGAGATATTAACTGAGTTTTTACTGACAAAATCAGAGCAGGATAATGACAAATAAAATAAGACCTTAAAAGCCTCACTTCTCCCTCACTTCTCCTTCCTTCTCAGCTCTACCTCCTCCCCAACAGCAGTGCAGGGACACAGGGAATGGGGGTTATGTTCAGTTCACCAAATGTTTTAGTGCTGCTACTCAGGGAGAAATCTTTGCCCTGCTCCAATGGGGGGTCCCTTCTGTGGGAGATGGTTCTCCATTAACTTCTCCAATATGAGTCCATCCCACAGGCAACAGTTCCCCACAGATTGCTGCCTGGGGCTTGGCAGCTGGTTAGGGTTAAACTACTGTATGTTTGGTCAATAGTACCACCTTTATCTTATCTCGTGTTCCTGTCAGGTGGCTTAACTTATGTCCAGGTTCCAGAATCCACGGAGGCATATATGGGAGCAGGAGTGAGTGTTTGTGAGGAGGGGGCTTCAGTGGTCACAGATGCTTTAGTCCCATAACTTGGGGTCATACCAGTGATGTGATACACAGCTGCTGTTCCACCCAGTTTGCCATAGAGGGAACCCTTGTCTGGAACCAGTGCCACACTGCTGCTCCATTCTGCAAAGTTCTTCTGTGGTTTTAACAGTGTATGAGACAGGCAGCTGTGATTTTTAAGTCCTTACAGTTATTGAATTAAAAATTACTAGGAAAAAACTGCAGTTACGACAAAACAAGGCATGGTATATATAGTCTTTCAATTAATTAGTAATCTTCTTTCAGGAACGAATGAGACAGATGTCCTGAGGACCAAGGGGTCTTATCACCATGCCCAGGGAAGTCTATGAAGATTTTATGGGCAATCTGAATTGTATAATTTCCTTATTTTAGAGTGTTTTAATGTACTTTTTAATTCTCAATTTTCCTTCTGAAGGTAGGTGGTTTGCTATTTACAAGCGATTTAATGGACTATCTGAAAGAAATGGAATAGCAGTGAATGTTTGCCAGCCTAATTACACACCAATTTAACATGATCACGATATGTTCCTTGTTCAATGCTGCAGTTCTGGCTGTCTGCATCTTCCATGGAGATTTAGGTCACTTAAATCTGACATTTGATCTAATTATCCTTTAGGAATATAAGTCAGCTGTAGCACTGATCTTGTGCTGCAAAGGAAAAAGAGATCTCTCTGGTTTTGGATATAAGCCACCTAAATTATTTTTAAATTTTTTTTTAAGTATATGAAAATAGATTTTACTCTTACACACAAAACTAAAGTCTTTCTAGGCATTTTAGCTGAGTAGTCTACTTCCACTAACTGGTGTTCTGCACTCAGGAGTTTGATGGTTGCTCACAAAGCTCAAGTGTTCCTCATTGTTGTGTTTTCTCAGCCCCAGTTTTCCCAATGTCTTCTCAGAGCTTGCAAGAGTTTAGAGCAGTCTGGCTCTTACTTTGGTGTGAAAAGCTCCTACACACTATAGTGTGATTGTTGAAGCCAGGTAAGGTGTTGCCTACACCAGAGATTTATACTGATTTAAAGTTGGTGCAGTAAGTAAACTAATCCACTCCCTCATCTTAATTCCTCTTCCCCTACTATAAGCATGTAATAACGTGTAAGATACATGCAATGACATGTGCCCATATTCTGTCCACTAAAGCATCATACTTAGAACAGAAAGATTGCAGCAGTAAATCTCAGGTAGAGAGGGGAGAGTCATAACTTATCTAAGTAGAATTGATTTGTGTACAAGCATCTCACCAGAAATGGCTGCAATGTGTATACCATCTGACAGAAACTTCAAAAACCTTTCCCTTTGCCCCCCTTCCCCTTTGTCTGATTGGGAAACAGTGTAATTTTTCCTCAAAAATACTTTTTTACTTTTAAACAAGCAAGAGATCTTCACTCCTCTGGGTCACAAAAAGTCCTGTTTTCCAGAACTAATAATACTTTCCAAAGATCTTGCACAGATTGCAGAAGTCACTACAATGGCATTCTGCCAAATAATTATACAAAAAAAAAAAAAAAAAGTATGTCATTTCAAAACTAAAGAAGAAAGCACAAAGGATGATCAAGACTGAGTTAAAGAAGTGTTATATGAAGAGAAGCATGTTGGTGTTTATCTTAAAAATTCCATTATATTACATACATTTTTTGCATGTAAACAAACAGAAGGTAGTACAATGAATCTTAAGAGGAATATTGCTATATTACAGCCAATAAAAGACAAATACAGAGAAAAATAGTACTTTCCTATCTGTTTTTATTTGAGAAAGAATGAGGTGCAAAGAGCTCTAAGTCTGTGTTAGTCATATGACTAGATCCTTAAAAAAAAAGCTTCACAGAAATTGGTGGAGTTCCATGGAGGAATTAGAACCCATCTTCATGTATCATCTTTGATGACTTGGCTTGAACAATGAATACACACACTAAAAAGTTCTAATAGTCTAAGACACCTTTAGTAAAACTGACATATCTAACTTCATTTGTTTCTTCTGAAGTTGTTTCAAAGCCAGTTTGTACATTGAGGGGAAATGCTGTGTATGATCCTGTGATATTGCTCGCATTCAGAGCAACTGAAAGCTTGAAATTGAATGCAGTTGAATGGACACAATGCAGGGCTGCTACAAAAATGCTGCTTTCACAGAATTGTTACTAAAGGACCAGTGATGGCTGGGAACTGCTGTTCCCCGCTTTTCATTTGATCTGAACCCAAACTTTTAAAGAGAACTTAAAGTCTGGTCAGTGAAAAATCTTGGACGCTTTTGAAAATGTTACTCTGCATTCCTGAATATAGGAAGTGTGATTAATACTCTAGCTAGAATTGCAAAACATGTTTTTCACTTTGACTCTATTGAAGAGATTCATTTTTATTACACTGAGAAAATAACCTCAATCTTCTATTTTTGATGCATTGTGGAAACAGAAGGGTTGAGCTGTGTTTATTTTTATCAGTATTTTGTACTTGCAGGTGAAATTTGACAGAATGTCACAACTTGTTTTCCGTTTGATTTCTAGCAATTGCCAGTCTACACCTTCTCTTGAATTAACAGCCTGGAGAGATAAAAATTTCATACTCTCACTCAATTGCACTCAAATTTTGGTGTTCTTTTTTTCTCCCATTCCTTGAAAACTTTACTGTTATGAGTGGCAAACTGTGATTTTATTAATTTTATGCTATGAGATCATTTTTCCTGACACAAATCATAGTCACCAGTGCTGTCATCAGTGATGACATTCCTTACGTTATACACAAGTTTATATTCAGTCCATGAGGTAAATGAATTAAATAAGAGAGGTTGTTGTTTTGTTGTTTTTTTTTTAAATACAGGTTTTCCCATGTTTCTTTTCAATTCAGTGCTCCCAGCTCTAGCTGGTGGATTTTCTGCAGTGTGGGAACAATGCAGTTATTCAGCATATACTTTAGTGTCATACGTCCTGGATACCCTGGTTGGGGGACAAAAGTAGAGCAGATAGAACAAAGAGTCCAAGTTAAATTACATCAGTGGGGTGGATGCAAGTAAATAATGATTGTGTTAAGCAAAGGTATTTATTTTTCTGGTATTACCATGGTTATTAGCAAAACTCATGCTGGTTTAAGATTGGAAACCAGCTGGGCCTACAGTTAAGAATAATTGTTGTTACTGTTCTGTGCAATGCTTTATGAGTTCCTACTGGGTTTATAATTAATTCAAAGTGCACTGGGAGAATTACATGGCAATACATGTTGCTTGATCCTTCTCCACAACTGTGGAATTTCTTGGATTTGGATGCTGGGATCTGGATTGTCCTAGAAATTTGGTAAAAAGAAAGAGGTGTTGTCTGATTACAATGGGGTTAGACTTCTCCTTCCTTGTTTTCCCTTGCTCTGATGGAATAAATTCAGTAAGTGATGTGGGGAAAATACAGGAACAGCACATTCTTGTCCAGAACAGGAAAGAGGGAAATATTACTTAAGATCTGTGGTCACCTTTGACTCCACTTTCCAGTGCCATGATCCTGGTTTATGGTTTATTCTGTGTCTTAAAATAACTAAATGACAGTTCCAATGGTATTAAGTTTGAGGAAATCACAATATTGAAGATAGTAGGCTCTTGTTTTCCCCACTGCCTTACATTGACAGTGATGACACTGTGGGATTGCTGCAAAACCTAGCACAGAATTCTGTGGTCTCCAGATACTTGAATTTCAGACCTGGGATTAAAATAGATAAAAAGACTTGTAAAAAGTCTTGGAAAGACCAGAACCAAGAAGTCTGCAGACCAACCAGAGTATGCACAGAATCAACTGAAGAAAGAAATAAATCTGGTTTAATACTGGATTTAGTGTTTGTTTTCACAAGCCTTCAATTCACTGATGTGCCTTTTGGTAGTTGTCTTCAAAGACACTGTTACTCTCAGCCTTAGAGGGGCACCTGGGAAGAAGGTAAAGAGGTAAGGATAAACTGAATTCTGTCATTGCAGGCTATTCTTCTGAGTGACAGCATCTTGACCATGAGTCACATCTTAAACCTTAGACATTTAAAACCTAGATGTCTAAGTCTTGGATTACTGTATCAGCTCCTTCTGATGGAAATCAAAATAAAGAAAAAAGTGTTTACAGACCATTTCAACTCCTAAAACAGGTCAGATGACTTTGAATGCATACCAGCCTAAGTGTATGAATTAAATTGTCATGAATCTTGTCATCACTTTCATTTAATATATAAAATTTTATCTTCCTCAAAAAGAAATCAGCATGGAAAGTCATTAAGACTTCTGTTTTGTCTTCACAAGTGAAGGAGATTTTAATTTCTGGTACTTATAGACTTTGTCCAATTTTAAAATATAGGGCTTGTTTTCAATATACTTTGAGGGCTTGTTCTTTGTGTAGGCATAGTTCTGAAGTCTCAGGCAACTGTTCTAACTGGGCAGCTATACAAATACTTTTCATACAATTTCTGAGTTCAGCAGAAAATGAGATGAGAAATCTGAGGATGGATGAGAAATCTGAGGTAGGACAGGTTTTATGATTAAAGGTACAGTTACATTTTGTGAGAGAATTCTGGTGATCTTGAAAGAACAAGAGGTCGTTCTCCAGCACTCTGGAGGAATTTGCACTCTGATGGGGATTTCCAGAGCTTACAGTAAAACAGGAATGGCTGGGAATACTGGAGAGCTCACCTTATCTTTGCTGCTGACTCAGCATTCATTTCCTGGTGTATCATGGAAATGATTGCCTTTCTCCTTGACAAAGGAAAAATACTTCTGTTCTACAACAGATTTGAAGAGGAAGCTTCTGGGCTCAGGCATCAATTTGATAAGATACCAACAGGAAAGAGCAGAAAGACTCATAACAGCCATTAATAAACCTCAAATATTTTAGAGGTTATGTAACAAATAAAACCTGGACTTTTGTGTGATCATTTAAATAAAGATTTTTGATTATAATAAATATTTGTTGTATAATAATAATAATTGTGAAGATCTTTGCCTTTTGTGTTATCTTACTTCATGTTAGGTGTAGACTGGCCATGATAAAGCTTGGATTTGCAATGGCAATGACTTTCTGGAACTGTCTCTGATCACAGCACTGGAGCAAAGAGACAAGCTGCTTTGCAGATGGTGCTACACACATGAGTGAGAGAGTGATATGTGCCTGTGTTAACAGGGAACTGGACTCTGTGATGCAAAACATTCAACCAAGGGACCAGATTTATCATCCAAGAAGGCTATAAAAAAGGGAATACCCTTTTGACAAGTGATATGTTCTTATGCCTTACGATACAAAATAAAATGCTACCATTCAGATCTTGTTTAAAACTCCCCACGTAGAATTTCATTAGATGTACAAATCTGCTGGGTATAGCATAGGAGAGTGTTGGATCTCAGGAATCTGGAGTTTTTGAGCTTTCAGTGCTTCCTGGCACAGACACCCTGGAAAACACTGCACTGGATCTGAAACCTTGGAGAATATTTGTAAATATAAATAATAATTTAGAAATCATAAATGTGTAGTGGGTTAGATATGTGTATTTTCACTGGGTGATGGGTTTTAAATTTGAGATTTTTATGTATAGTGGTAGTTGGGGGACAAGATGGAGAATTTTGGGTGTTGTCTTTCTTCTTGTTCATCTTCTCTTCCTGCTTCTTCATGGAACTTAGGTAGTTACCTCTGGATTGGTCAGTCTAAAGTCACTCTAAGGGTCATGGGAATCTATTATTGGGTTAAAAGTATAAATAATATAGGTGTTAAACTCTTATTGGTGTGTTTAGCTTTAAAAGACCTTGAAACAGGCTCAGCTGGGAGCCATTTTTCCTACTTCTAGCAAGGAGCTAGAAGTGCTGCTATGCTTTCTGTAAATTTTGATAAGATATAATAAACATCCAAGACCAAACACGAGAAACTGGCTCAATTGCCTTTCTAATAATCCTGGATCTGAAACAAAACAGATGAGACTGTTGACAAGCCACTAATTAGTGGTGCAAAAAACCTAAAGCCCTGCAAAAGCCCGAAAACACCCTTACACAGAGAATCTAACTCTCTAGTCCTAATTGTTGGTGTAATTCTATTGAATTTGATCACAGTATTCTGCTGCCTTTGCCAGGTGTACTCTTTATAGGTGAATTGCCCTGGTTGCAGTCTTAAGTCTCTGCACAATGCAGCAGCACTTGCTTCTTCAGCCACAGACAGCGTGAAAGTTTGCTCTTTAGTAGATATAATTCAATTCTGGTATAAATAAGGAGCTATAAAAGCAATTGAGTTGAAGATGTTACTTGTGTACAGAAGTTGTGGTTTGGATGTGATCTCATATCTAAGACCTTGTCACAGAGAATCTCACCAGGAGGGCTCTTTATTTCTGACAGATTTTAAATAAGTCTGCTTTATTCCCAGCTATCTTGTCTGGATTCTGGTATTTTTTTAAGAGTAAAGGCAATTCTTGCAGAGTGCATCATTTATATAAAACTCGTTCTAATGTCTAAAGCTTATAATGACACATGGAATAACAAAAAAGCCAGATCCTTCCTTCAAGTTAATATGCTTCCCTCATGCAGTCTTTGATTTTGAAAAGACTTCTTATCACAGCATTTGAAAAGCACTGTATGGAACCAAACTAATGTTCCAACATGTTTTGCTTGTTGTGCTATTTCATGGTGAAAGCCAATTGTGAATGGTGCTTTTGAGATATTTATTTGCAGAAATATGTTTGTTGAATATAAAAGAAGAAAAAAAACCCCAAATCCACAACAGTGCCCTCATTATTATTTCTTTCCTTCTGATAGAAACCAATAAGTGAACAGAAATTCTTTGAGACCATAAAAATATCCAAGCATAGAAATCTGTTGAATAAAGGTAATTGCACAAGCCCCACATTAAATTTCTTCTTTTGGCTGAGGACAATTAAAATTTAGTGGGAGCATTTAGTATAAAGCAATGGGGGGTATATTATTCAGGAAAAGCAGACAATCTACCCCAAACACTCTTTGATGCATGTTTGAATTCTCTCTGTGCTGATTTTCAAGGAAATTTGTCTATGCACAAGGTTAGAGACGTCCAAAGAGGGATCTTTGGTATTCAGGGTATTTTTGTTTCATTTTTATTGTGCTTCTGAAGGAAATTACATATGCTTCAAAACTGTTTTCAAAATTCTGTCATGGAAATATCTAAATTAACTTCCCATTGGATATATGATCTGAAGGTAGAGATTCTAGCAAAGTTCTGTGTCCTTAAATTTCAAAACTAATTCTGCTTCCCTGCTTGATATGAGCCTCTTATACAAATGGTTTTTGTTGTCAAGACTCATTGCATTTTATAAGTGAGATATTATGAAGCTGAGAAGAACAAAAAGAAGGGGTGTGTGGGTGTGTGGGTGTGTGGGTGTGGTTAGTAATACTGAATAAAGTTACCCTTTAAATGGAAGTCTGGCTCTGGCTTATGTGAGTATAACTCACAGAATCTCAGCTCTAGTGAAAATTTCTAAGATTTTCTGAGACCACCATGGCTGGACAAAAGCAATGGAGAGTAGTTTCACTATCAGTTTGGAGACCCTGAGGCAAGGTCTGGCCACGCCTTAAAATATAATGGAATCTAACATATGGTTACTTAAGGTGGTGATGAGTATGTGATAGAAAGTTTTATAAAGAAAAAAAAAAGTTCTTTCCAAATTCCACCAGCTTAACAAAGCAGTAAAATATTCATGATGAATAATTTATAAGTTGAAATAACTAAAATTTTAAAATGTGAAATAAAACTTTGTGCCCCAAGTATTTGTCACTATGCTTAAACTACAGGATTACCATATGCATAAAAACATGGTATTCATTAAAGAACTTTTTCATAAAGAAATGTATTTTTCAACATATCTTTCATCTACATGACAGCATTTGACTGTTCATTCTATTACAAAGTAGTAAGACTGAAATGTAACTCAGGTTTTTTTTTCCAGTTTTTAAAATAGCTTCTCTATTTAGGCTAAACTAATAGACTTTAAATGAAGCACCTTCAGAAATCTTTTGAATGAGACTTTATGCCTTAGTAATTTTTCTGATAGAAAAATGTCTGTGTGTTGTTTTATAATGCTGGAAAATCTTCTAAGGGAACATAAAACATTTAAAGTCTTTTGCCATGAAACACTTCAATTTTGCTCTTAAAATGATGCTTAGACAGCTTCACCTCTTCTTCACCTTGCTGAAAACTATTCCTTCCCCGAAAACTATTCCTGCACTGAAAACATTCCGCACAGCTATCTTCGAAGAATAAATACAGGAAAAGGATCCTTAATTATAAATTCATATTTCTTCCTAGTCAAGCATGTCTATAAAAATTCACTATCTACTGGCATTTGTAAATGCCCTCTTGATCTCTACTGCCATGCACAGAAGAGTGGAAACCAATTTTAAAAGATTAATTCCGTTTTTGTATGAAAACACGTTTGTCTAGTTTTCTATCTTCTCTAAGATCAAATTTTGGTTTTCATTTTTTTTCACTGGATCAGAGTATCATTATGAAAAGGGAACTCTTTCAAATTGGATCTAATGATTCCAATTAAAAAAAAATTCAAATCACTTAAATCACTCATCCAGCCTGGCTTTGAACACCTCCAGGGACAGGGCATCCACAACTTCTCTGGGCAACCTCTTCCAGTGCCTCGCCACTTTCACAGTAAAGAATTGCTTCCTGATGTCTAATCTTAACCTAGTGTTTCTCAGTTTAAAAGTGCATTCTCTTGTACAAATAGTCTTGCCCCATCTTTTCTGTAGCTTTCCTTCAGGTACTGGAAGGTTGCAATTAGGTTACTCTGAAGCCTTCTCTTCTCCAGGCTCAATAGTCTCAGCCTTCCCTCATAGGAGAGGTGCTCCATCCCTCTGTTCAAATGGGTGGCTCCCTCTGGATTTGTTCCAATAGTCCATGTCCTTTCTGTGTTGGATACCCCAGAGCTGAAGCAGCACTGCAGCTGGGTCTCACCAGAGCAGAGCAGAGGGGCAGAATCCCCTTCCTGCCCTGCTGCCCACACTGCTCTGGATGCAGCCCAGGACACAATTGGCTTCCTGGGCTGTGAGTGCCCATGGCTTGGTCATGTCCAGCCTCTCATCCACCAGCATCCCCAAGTCCTTCTCGATCTGTTCATCCCCATCCTGTGCTGATACTGGGGATTGCCCTGACCCAAATGCAGAACCCTGCACTTGGTCTTGTTGAACTCAGGAGATTCCCATGAGCCCACTTCATAAGTTTCCCAGGTCCCTCTGGATGGCATCCCATCCTTCAGATATCTCAATTGCATCACTCAGCTTGGTGCCATCAGAAAATCTGATGAGGGTGCACTTGAGGATATTAAATGGCACTGGTTGCAGTATGGACACCTGAGTGGCACCACAGATGTACATTGAACTTGTAGCTGTTCACCACTACCCTCTGTATGCAAATGTCCATTTCTTTATCCACCTAATAGTCCACCCACCAAAGCCATCCCTCTGCAATTTAGAGAGAAGGCTGTTGTGGTGACCATGCCAAAGTCCGTACAGAAGTCCAGATAAATGACATCTGTAACCCTTCCCTTGTCCACTGATGTAGTCTCTCCATCATAGAAGGACTCAGTGAAGCTGTGCTGGCTGTCTCAAATCACCTCCCTGTCCTCCATGTTCCTTAGCATAACTTCTAGGAGGATCTGTTCCATCATCTTCCCAGACACAGAGGTGAAGTTGACAGGTTGATAGTTCCCAGGATCCTCTTTTCTAACCTTTTTAAAGGTGGGTACAATGTTTCCCCTTTTTCCATCACCTGGGACTTCACTGGGAATACCATGACTTTTCAAATATCATGGAGAGTGGCTTGGCAGCTACAACAGCCAATTCCCTCAGGATTATGGGATGCGTTTCATCAGCCCAATAGACTTAGGTGCATTCAGGTTCCTCAGGTGGTCATTAATCTGATCTTTACTTACAGTAGGGATCATTTTGTTCACCCAGTCCCCATCCTGCTGTCACATTTTGCTCCCCCAGTCCCCTTCCTGCTCTCCATCAACCTGAGAGTTTTGGGAAGAGAGGTTGAAGATTGAGTCAAAAAATTTTTTGAGTGCCTCATCCTTCTCCTTATCCACTGTTACCAGTTTTCCAGCATTATCAGGTGGAGGTACACCTTCTTTGACCTCCCTTTTCTGGTTAACATACCTGTAGAAGCCCTTTCTATTATTTTTTGCATCTCTTGCCAGGTTCAGTTCCAGCTTCACCTTCTCCTAGATTCCACTTCCTGTGCAATTGCTTCTTTCCCTTTAGTTTGGACTGCATGTTTGACTCAGCCATGCCAGTCTCTTGCCTTTCTTGCCCAATTTCTTGTTGCTCAGTAAAGATGTGGAATAGAAAACACATATTCCTCATCTCATGACTCATACAATATCTAGTGGGTAGACATGGAAAATTAATATGCTTTGGTTTATTAAGACAGACTGGCTTTAAAAAGCTGGCTATTCTCCTAGGTTCACTTGTTTCTCCTGGGACTTTTCAAACTATATGGTTGCTGCCTTTCCTTAATCTGCCAGGAGTCTAATTACCACAATAATTAATTGACAAAAAGAGTAATATCAGAAGTGTCTACTCTTCAGAAAGTTGTTGGTGTTGCTCATCACCTATTTTTTGCTACTTCCTTGAATACCTTTACTTGGATATAGACAATATGGGATGAACACAGTAGTTTTGATAGTGATGTAGAATTCATCTCAACCAACCTGAGATATTCCTAGTGGAACTAATTGCCTAGATTGGCCCCTAATGCATAGATTAACCATCGTTAATATGAACATTATGGACACCCTAGATGAGTCCAGTGAATCATGCTTGTAAATACCCATTTCTCTCAACTGGTTTTAAAGGGTGAATATAATTACCCTGTATAAAATTGTTATATATTCCAAAGTCAGTGAACATGAATTTAATTTCAAATCTGCCTGCCATCTCTCAGTTAGTTGCAGCTCTGGGCTCTGACAAGTGATATATGAAAAAAGAACGTATTTCAAGCGCAGGAAAAGTGGGACAGCTTTCCAGCATTTTTAGGTGTCTCAGAATAGGTCATCTTGTTTAGCATAAAGTGTTTCGTACATAATTTTTTAAAAAACCTGAAACTTCTTATCCACCATGGTCTTCCAGACATCCCTGTAGGATGTACAGGAATAGGATCACATCTTCCCTAACTCAGATTCTTGTTTGCACACTTTCAGAGTTCATTATTGTAAAAATAAAAGCTTCTCTCGGAAGCTCTTAAAAAAAAAAAAATAATTCTGATACCTGTCTGTCACAAAAAGTCTGACCAGTAGAAGAGGGATAAATTAATGCTATTTAGACCATCTAATTTGCGTTCTGAT
>VWZS01003783.1:226858-271112 GCA_013397075.1 Rhabdornis inornatus
TATGATGCTTGACTCTAATTTAATTAGTTTCCTTTAAAACCAAAGATATTGCAAGATATTTCCCTGATGAGTATTCCTTCANCAAGAGAGCAAGAAAATAATTACCTTTTACATATTCTGAATTCATTATATATTTGTGGCACATTGGCTGGCTTTCCACAGCTAGTTTTTCTCAATATTTGTTCAAATCATTGAAACAGAAGTAGGAAAGATAGAGGAATTTTTACATTAGGATGAAAACCAAACCAAACCCAAAATCCCTACCTTAAAGATGTCTTGGCTTGAGACTCAATACAAAGTACCTAATATGATGCTTGACTCTAATTTAATTAGTTTCCTTTAAAACCAAAGATATTGCAAGATATTTCCCTGATGAGTATTCCTTCACATAGCCTGAAATACCTTCATGGCCATTGAATAAATAGTAGCAATTCAGGTTTGTCCAAAGCTTATGTATTTTTTTACTCTGTGTTTATTTTCATAAAGTCTAAAATTTTTTATATCTATTTTTTAAAATCCATGTGTGATAGAATATCAGCTTTTATCAGAATGCTTAGCAAAAAAGGATGTGGTCGCTGGTGTCAGATGGAGAAGCAGTAGCTATTGCTGTATCAATTCATTAAAATGCTCAAAGCAAGTCCTAGTAATAACCATATTCCTATTTCTTCAGCAGATGCAGAATCATAATTCAGGTTGGGAGGGGCTTCAAGAATTCTCTAGTCTATCCAACCTCCTACTCCAAGCAGTGTCAGGGGGAAAAGGATACTGCTTGTCTCCCGTGTGAACCTCCTTGTTTCAAGTTATGCCTGCTGTCTCTCATGCTCCATCCATGTGCCCTGATGAAGTAAAATGCTTGCACAGCCATCTCACCGGCTGGGAGGATCATAATTGAAAAGTTTACACCTAGAATAATCAACAGCTAGTGCTTCTGCCAAGGTGTTGCACCTTCTAAGCTGTTGGACCTGCTTGTTTCAAGGCTGTAGTAGGCTCCTTGCTGTCCTTGGAGCAGCAGGCAGAGTAGACCTGACTGCAGTGAAGAGTGCTGAGGAAGCAGAATTTTTATGAGCTGAAGTTCCATAGTTACTTTGAAATAATCAGATTAATACTTCTTTGTGTCTGTGACAAAAACTTGCATCCAATTCACCAGCAACAGGAGAGATGAGATTTTACCCTCAACTCTTTATTTTTAATGCTGTCAAATTCCTTCTGCTCCTTTCTGGGTCAATCATCGTCTTGTACAAGAAGGACAGTTATTCCATCCATTCTTGTTTAGAAAGCCCATGAAAATCCCTGAACAGTCAAGAATACTTCTAATACTGATAGTATACTGATCTATATAACTGGCTTGCTAAGAAGGCTTAGAAAATGAAACTAATTTACCAGAATTAATGTAAATTAAGTAACGAATGACAGTAAATTATGGATAAAAACCAGAAGCATTGCAAATCTAAGAAGAAAATAAACAGTTTTATTTTAAAATTAATTTATATTCAAAATAAGAAAACACTTTATTTTCCCAGCCTTTATAACGGTTTTATTCTGGGCATTTCTTCTCCTAGTTGAAATAATGATGATACAATGACATTTATATGTTGAATGACATATAGCTCCGTCACTCCTCTGATATCCTTTAGCATGGTCCAATTATTTTCAGTGATGTGTCAGGGGCGACTGAATGTGTTGCTTACATCCAGAGGCTAAACTAATGCTGCTTCATTAGGCACAAGCTGTATGCCCAGGGATGCTCAAAGCAGTTAAGCATCTGGGCCAATTTAAATTTTTATGTTTTCACAACTTTTGCTTTAAATATTTTGCATCTCTCCCCACCCTTCTCCCTTTCTCATCAGAACACTCTTCTTTCTTTCAGCCCCAAAACAGGTGTTAGCATATGCAGAATATACTTCAATGTGAATGGATTTTTAAAAAGTGACTTGAACGCTGGAGGATATGCAGAGTTGTTTTCAAAGGGGACGTATATTTAGCTATGTGCAAAGCCTGTCTTGGTGAAGTGCATGTTTCATCAAGCAATAAAGACTTGTGGGCCAGCCTTTGAAAGCTAGAGGCAACACCACTACAATGCTATTTTTGTATAGGCTTGAATTAGCATGTGCACACAAATTCCTTGCATGTGAGTGTGTGCATATGCAGAGTTAGGGTGCAACTGCCCTTAAAGGAGACCTGCAGAATTCCTACACAATATGTCCAAAAGCATGCAGGGAAAATGTTTAATTTGACAAAAATGAGCTCTATGTGTGTGCATGTGTGCTTGCATAGGTATTGCTTGCATGCCTTGCCCTTTGTGTATTAGTTCTGCTTATATTTAAATTTCATATTGTTAAAATTGATTTGGTATCTACTAAGGGACTCAGTGCCCTTTTGGGATTCTATCCAGCCTTTTTCTCCACAACTGCCATAAAACTCTAACTCTTAAGACAGTATACTAATACCCTAAAATGCACAAGAGAGATTTTATATACCACTCTCTTCACCAGAAATTGATTTGTTTGCTTGAGTGCTCTACTTTGAGATGGTAATGGGAGTTCTGAACCCAAATTAGAACTTCAGTGCCCATGTGAGTATGGTTCTTTCAACTCTATCTTTGCAGGAGATAATCCTCTTTTGGAGGGAAATTCTCTTCTTTTGAAGGATTTTTTTTTCTGTTTGGTACACATTTTGCTCTTTTCAGAGCTCTTCCAGGCCTTCTTAGCCCCATTTCCTTTATCTATCATCATCCTTTAGTGTTTTAACTGAAGACAGCATAGAAGATACTTCTCTCTACTTTTCATGAAGAGTTCCTGAGTTCTGAAATTCTCTGTATTTTCTCTCACATAGCCTGAAATCAGTTCTTCATGGTAGACATATATCAGGGCTTGCCAGATACTCTTAGGCTTCTAAAAGAGGGAACTTTGTGCAGGATGTTTATCTTAAGTAGTTTATTGACTGTTTCTATATGAAAAGGGAGAAGATAGACTCATAAAATGTGTTTGGACAAGACCTTTAAGATCAAGCCCAACTGTTAACTTAACACTGCTGTGCTCACAACTGCACCATGCCCCCAATTGCCACATCTACACATTGTTTGAACATTTCCAGAGACCATGACCACTTTTCTGGGCAGCCTATGTCAGTGCCTGACCATCCTTTGATGAAGAAATTTGTCCTACCACCTTATTTAGAGCTGCAACTTGAAGCCATTTCCTCTTGTCTAGGCAATGTTATGTCAAAGATACATTTCTTCTTTCGTATTATTTGTGGCTTAAATACTAATTAAATATTGTATGTTACTTCTTTAAGCATCTTCCTACAGAAATAACATGCAAATTAAATTTTCTGATTCAGAAAAAGACTTCTGAAATAGGTCATAATGGAATAAGTAAACTAACAGAACAAAAATATATAGCATAGCAACTCCATTGCTTTAGAAATTTTATAATGAGAAACTGAGTAGGCAAATGTGACTTACTTATATAATTAGTAATTTAAAGTATTTATTATAATTAAAACTGTAGAAATTATGTGGATAGTAATCAGTTTTCATTACAGTTCTTTGCACATTTCAGTACTATAATTAGACCGTGGCATCTGTCATTGCTGATTAATTTGTAGACAACTCTATCTTCCCATTAAGATTTAATGTGTACCCAGGCAAAATTATCATAATCTAAAAATAAAAAATAAAACATGGTAGCAGTTTGGGGATATTAGCTTTTTCACTTTATCATTTTGGAATCAAGAACATCCCTGCGGGGACTGTACCATTCTCTGTGAGCAGCACTGGGTGGAAGGAGACAAAGCAGCTCTTTTTGGGCTTAGAAAATAACAGCCTTTTTTTCTTTTACAGCTTTTCACTATACTCTTACACACTTTTGGCTCAGCAGTCCATGAAAAGCTGTTCTAATGGCAGGAAGAGAAGAGAATAGAAGAGCTTTATGCTATCAGGCTGTGAAGTGTAATAGTAAAATCTAAATTGCAAAATATTTAAATACCTCTGGTGCTCCTGCTGTGTTCTATAAAAACTTGAGTTTGGATTAGTTGTATGAGGATTTACTTTTTTTTTTTTTACCTGTATTTGCTTGTTTGGTTGTATCTTGAAAAACTGTTGAAAAACAGGGATAGGTAAATGAAAGCTATTGTGTCCCTGGTCTGTTTACTCAGCTCTTGGGATGCCAGAGTGTCGTGCTTCCTCATTTTCTGCAGCCACATACAATATATCTTAGCAGAACTATGAATACTGTTGATTAATGACCTGGATAGGTCTGCCTTATCTGCTGTGTTGCTTCTATTGCGTTCTCTACTTAGACTGTACTTCAGGATTTGCTGGATTTAACAGCAAAGGTAGTCTATGAAGTAATTTATGAAACAGTTTCTCCTACTTCTTCTTACCCCTCTGTAAGATTTCACAATCTCCTTGGCTGTACTGGAAGTTTTTTTCTGTCTTCAGTAAAAGCTGAATCACTAGGCTGATCTAATCTAAAAGACAACCTCCTGAAAAAAAGCACAGAAAGCAACATATGGGCAGAAACAGGGATGAGATCAAGAAAGACGGGAATTTTTGATCTGTTTCTTTGCCATGAGTAGACTGTTGAGACTGTATGGCTCCAGTCTAGATGGTTGCCAATAGTCACAGGGAAAGCATATATGTAAAGCCACCAAACCAGGCCATACTTTGCAGATGCCATTTCACACCTGAGCTTCCAGGAGATTTGCTTGATTGTGGAGCACATATTTGGACTAATTCTGCTTTCAGTTTCTTAATCCACCTGTGTTACTGTGCAAAATTTTCACTTTGAGGCTGTGAGTATTTATGCTGAGAAGCACTAAAGAAACAGGACATTCAAAACTGACATGTTCTAGCGGGAAAATATATTTCTTCACTTCTCTAATACTCATAAAAGACTTCAATGCTATTTAGGAGAAGATAATATCTTCCAATACATATTGCAAGTAGTTTTAACACTGCTTGGAATGAGAACCATTATAAAAATAGAGTTTGCAAGTCAGGGTGTATCACATCAATAAATATTTTTACAGATTCAATTACTTGACAATATTCTATTGAGAAATAAACTCTCATGATAATAAAATCTGTGCTACTAATGAATCTAGTGTTAACAAAAATATAGCTGACTGTATTAATAAAGACATAATGTGTCTTAAGTCCTGCACACATATAGATGTGTTTTGTATGAAACATTTTAATGTGATATGGTCTTGTAAAACAACACAAGTACAAAGAATTCTGTCCTTGAAAGAGAAACAGAAGCCTTAGATTGTCAAGATTTGTAAACATGAATAATCTCAGGCATAGCACTTCATTAATGCAGTGATTTCATTTATTATGCCAAAGCTTGCTTGTTCGCATGCGCAATGAGTTCTTTTCTGATTTTTGGAAGAGATAAATATCATGCAAATGAGTTTTTTTTTCTACAGATATGAAGCGATCCAAAAATTTTAAACTGAAGATTTTGATTTTCTAATTAAAAATAGGATTTAAGGCATATTAAGCAGAGAGATTGCATTATGCAGAAAGTGTGAAACTAGTTGCACATTGCTGTGACTGAATAGCATACTGCAGGTGTCATAATCATGTTGCTCCATGATAAGCAGGTCATGATCACCAGCAAGAATAAAGATTGAATTAATAGAAGAAGGGACATCTAAACATTTATACCTAAGCCCAGCAAGGATCCAAGATATATAGGTAGGCAAGTGAGGCGGGGATGAAGTGGTAGCAACTGTTGTTAGGCACATGTTCTGTCATTTTCCAGCAATTTCCAGTCATATTCAGAATTATTCTAAATCTGGTGTTAGGATACTTCTAAGATAATTCTAAAACGTGAGTCTGATATGTAGCAAAAAAAAAAAAAAGTCTTGTATGTTCATACTCTTGCAAACTTCTCCTTTTGTTTTCAGAAGCACTTTCAATTGATACTTGTTTTCTCTCTGTCTTCAACGTTACTATGCCTTTAATAGAAACCCAGTGGTACAAGAGTGATAGGAACTGGAATATCATCCAAATTTTTATTTTATTGCTAGTAAGGTAGCATCTTCAGTGGGCCGACTGCATCAGTAGATAAGGTAAGAACTTCCATGTAATCTACCTAGATTTGTATAAAGCCTTTTATTTAGTCCCACACAGCATTTTGGCTACTTAACTGGAGAGAACAGTTTGACAGATGGACTATTAGATGGATTAGAATTTGACTGGATGATCACATCCAAGCAGTTATAGTCAGTGGCTCAAGGTCCAAGTGGAAACCATTTAAAAGTGGTGTCCCCCAGAAATCCATACTGGAACCAACACTACTTACCTTCGTTAGAGATATGGATGATGGCATTGAGTGTCCCCTTAGCCAGCTTGCAGATGACATCAGAGAAGTGGTGCAGTTGATTCACTGGAAGGAAGGGATGCCAATCCAAAGGAACCTTGACAAGATTAAGGTGTGGGCCCATATTAATATCATAGTCTCATGAATTTCAACAAAAGCAAATATAAGGTGCTGCAGCTGGGATGACAAAATCCCCCTTATCAGTAAAGGCTGAGGAATTCAAGTATCAAGAGAAGCCCTGAAGAGAAGGACTTGGAGCTACTGCTACATGAAAAATTGGATCTGAGCCCTCAATATGTGCTTTCAGTCCAGTTGTATCTGGGGCTGCATCCAAAGCAGCCTGGCCTGCAGGTCAAGGGAGGTTCCTCTGCCCCTCCCCTTTGCTGCGGTGAGATCCCACCTGGAATGCTGCATCCAGCTCAGAGTCCCCAGCGTAAGAAAGGCATGCACCTGTTAAACAAATTGTTTGAGAAGAACAGCTGAGAGAGTTGAAATAATTCAGTCTGGAGAAGAGAACACTCTAGGAACATATTATCATGGCCTTTCAATATTGAAAGGAGATTTAAAAGAAGGATAGAGAGAGAATTTTTTTTTTTTTTTTAATATCCAGGACTGTAGATATCAGGAAGAAATTTTTTTATGATGAAGAAAATGAGACACTGTACAGGTTGCCCAGAGAAATTGTAGATGCCCCATTTGAGGAAGTCTTTAACATGAGGCTGGATGGTGTCCCTGCCTATGTCATGACAGTTGGAACTAGATGATCTTTAAACATCCCTTCCTGCCTGAACATTTTTATGAATATGTTATATTACATGAATATTCAGGGTGGCTTTTTCACTCTGAAAATCAGCAATCCCTCAGCAGAAGAATCTACTCAAAGAAAAGGTGCCTCATTTTTAACTTGATAGGTTTGTTACTTGCTACAAATACACAGCATAAATCCTTAGAGCAAGCAAGTAGTACTGCAGGAATTGATTTTTATTTTATATGAGATCAATTAAAATGGACAGTACTCAATAGGACAGATGTATTTTCTTCAAGTAGTAATGCTTACTGGTTTGTGTTCTGACAGTATTTCTTTCTTCAGGAAGCCAAATGGGGATTGTCAGTTTCTGAGTCTCAGGAATTAAATGCACTTCTTCCTGGACTCCCATAAATAGCAAAATGCAGATTAAAACAGAATTAGATACCTTGTACTAAGTAATGCAACTTTATTCCCAACTTTATTTGCTTTTTTAGATGTCCATACATTGTGGTTTAGGAATGTTATTTCCCAAATTAATGTTGCCACTGAAACCATGTGCTGCTCCCTTGTCTCTCTCTCCCTTCCACGTGGTGGGCTGGAAAGGAGAATTGGAGAAGCAAAAGGTAAAAATCACAAATTGAGATAAGAAGAGTTTACTGGAAACAGCAATGGAATAAGAAAATGAACAGTAACAGCTACAGTATCAATAACAAAGTGTACAAGAGAGGCAAAGGATTCAAATGTGACAGCTCAGAACTGGCGTTACCCAAATTTTCCCTCCGCCACCCTTATTCAACTGGAAGGAGCCCCTTCTCCACAGACATTATGCATTCCTTCTGCTCCTGTCAATGGTGTGAGGTGGTACAGAATAACCTCCAGGTCCTAGCTGTGCCCCCACCTGACTACTGAAACAATTAGCCCTGTCCTTACTGGAACCAGGACACCATAAAAATACAAATCCTTTCCACGTGCTATGTCAGGTTCCAAGGAAGCTGTCACCCACACCGCAAGACATCCATACCTCTCCTATGGCTCATCCTTCAGTTATCATTGCTACCATGTTGTGTAAAGTTTACCTCATACTGAAGATATAATATTTGTGAATTACTGTTCCTGCTAAAATCTGTCAGTCCTCTTGGCATCAGGAAATCTAGGTAACAAAAGACTGGGAATGGGGAAAGTGAATTTTACTAGGAAATGGCGTCACCACTGCTGACAATGTTTAGATATAACTGCAATATATAAGTATGTTGTCCAGCAGAAAAGAAAATATTCTCTCTGCTGCAGTGACATTCCTGTTTCATTTTTTAAATTATTATTATTTTAATACGAACTCCTACATGACAGATCTGCCCACAAAAAATTGTGGGAATTACACTGTTGGAAAATCTGTAATATAACCATCTATGAGACTTTCTTTCTATTCATTGCTTTTCAGCTTAGAAGATACAGAATGTAGTCTGCCTAATGTGAACCAGGTTTACAATTACCACGGAGTACATGGCACAAAAGATAGTATAAAAGTAGCTCTGCAATTTACCCTGATGCAAGCAAAAATCTCTGGAATTCTAAATAAGTTTTTTTGGCTCACCTGAGAAAATAAAAAACACCCCATACATTAATTAATGCCACGTTTAGAGGCATGCCAACAGCTCTCCAAACAACTTACTTTTCACAAAGTAGTCCCATGGTCTTTCAGATAATTAGTGAGGGGAATTGGGGGATAAGAAGCAACAAACAGCTACACAACAAACATACATCTTCACCATTTGCATGGTGATAAGTTGTTTTCTTTTCCTTAACTAAAAAGAAAAAAAAGGAAAAAAATTAAAAATCCGCAAAAACCCACATCAAACCAATCAACCAGCCAATCAAAAAGCCTCCCTACAGAAACTGCAAGCATGAAATTATATTTACTCAGAGATGTATGCCTCTTGTGGCACAGACATCTTTATTTTGGTTCAGCACACTTGTTCTTTTCACTATATTTGTGGAGTCCCTCATATAGAGAGCCAGAGCCACTACAGATATTTCCTGATCATTGTACAGGATGTGATAGGTCTGCCAGTAAAAAAATCAGACACATTGAGGAGAACTGTAGAGTATATTTATGAAATCTGCAGTCTAGACTGAGTTAGTTCATAAACTAATTCACATTCACATTTTTCATGCAGAACTTGCCTATTTGCTTCTACTTTTTCTGAAAGAAAAAAGGCTGTTTGATGGTTTGCCAGGGGAAACATCAAATTGGTTGTGTTTGTGAGAGTAATTGCTTGGTCTTGACTACAAAATTTTGAATTTTCCTTATTAATTTCCTTCTCGGTTGGAAGAAAAAGAAAGTATAATTTTTTGTTGCATTTATGATAGTTATTGCAAAATGTAATTTTCAAATATTTGTAGAGCAAAGAAAACTAAAATTCACAACTGTGCATGGTACCTTATGACTACTTTCTTGTGAATTCCTAACAATGTAACTGTTTT
Organism: Rhabdornis inornatus; assembly: GCA_013397075.1. Lineage (NCBI taxonomy): Eukaryota > Metazoa > Chordata > Aves > Passeriformes > Rhabdornithidae > Rhabdornis > Rhabdornis inornatus. The sequence goes on from VWZS01003783.1 coordinate 236,417, forward strand.
CAAGAGTGGATTGATACATGAGCTAAATTCCTGCAAATACTCTGACTAGCAGAGTTTTCATTTTATAAAGTAAAAAAAAAGTGTCACACTGTGTGTAACCACACAGGCTCTACTTCTCTACCACAAACTGACAAAATATATAGTAGCATACATATCCAAAAGTAAATGCTTTGGAAACAGTATGAATTTTAAACTGTGTCTGAATAATTTATTGATGGCAATAACCTTTTAATTTGGAACATCTTAGGACCATTTTTTTTCAATAATTCCAATAAAAGTTTATTCAAGCTAGGATCTAGATGAAATAATTCAGCAATGGGTATATTAATACATTTTTGAAATTGGTTGAAAGGATATGAAACTTTTTGTTTGTTTGGTTGGTTGGTTTTTTTTTGTTTTGTTTTGGTTATTTTTTTCTTTTCTTGAAGTTGAAGTTATAGATTTTCATTTCCTTTTTCTCTTTCAGTAAAATATGCTCTATTTTGGACTATTTCTATATCTAACATGTTTGAAGGATCATCTTAGCATTTAAAGAAAGAAGAATGAATGTCCTATAACTATACCAGACTGATCTTAACAACTAATAGGCAAGTCCTTATTGATTTTCAGAGAGTTTGATACTGTTATGAAATTTTTTATGAGCATAACTTTTTAATTTCTTTTACTAGTTGAAAAAAAATACTCATTTTCTTAATAATGCAGAGAGATTGTGCTTGTCTGTTTATTATGTTATAAAGTGCTACCACTTCTGAGAGAGAATTATGAAAAAGATACCTGTAAAACATAACAGAGAAAATATCTCAGTGTCTTTTATTAGGCTGACTGGAGAAATGAGGAAAAAGACAATGTTTCTGGGAAACTCAATAATTTCTTTCAGAATCAACTACAATGGCAGAATCTTCCTTCCCTTTTAGGGTTAGAACTGCCATCTAGTAATTCCTTTGTAACATCCATCACTGTTTTTCAATTTTTTTAATTACTTTCTCAAGATTATTTCAGTGCACACCTGCTGGGAGTGTAAGGCATAGTACAACTGTGGAATTGTACTGCTGACAGCTGACAGTCTTCTGTGTGTATGTACCCTAGCAGGGCACCACCATTTTTTCATGGTTTATAGATATCCACAGACAAGACTAATACTTTCTGTACACACTTGAATGAGAGGTGAATACTGTTTGTCCTGAACTCTTTGGTGCCCTGAAATGGCTATTTTTGAAAGATTTTTGTCAACTATTTAATATTCTTATTGGAACTCTAGTCTTAAGATAGTAGTTTTATTTCCTCTGGAGAAACAAACTGTTTTAAAAACAGCACATGCAAGGAGCTAAGCAAAAGTTTACTCAACTGTATCCTAAAGTGTTCTACCAAGAAAAGAAAGTCTTGCCAAGAATTACTGAAGCACGTCTCAAAAGGCAATGAAAATACTTTTGATTTGGGTTGGTTTTTCTTGATGTTCTTGAGGGAAATTACAAAGGAAGAGCATAAGATATTATTAGGTCAAGCTTTCCTACTGAGTACAATGGAGCAGCTGGAGGAGACAAAGATTAGTAGGTAGTGGTAAATTCATTTTCTGCATGAGCAGAAACATCTGTTCATTGCTGAGAAGTTCATTTGTCCAACCTTTCAAAAACTTCTGGATATACATACCCAATTCTCAGCATGAAGCTGAATTTCTGTGTTAGGGGGAATGATTAAAGTGCGACTACTTTTACTTATTGAATTTTGTTTGCAAAAATGTGAGCTATATAGAAAGAACATAGCAGATGAGAAAGTCCACGTATGTCAGTCTAGTCACATCATATTTTGCACCTGTGTTGTAACCCTTGACAAGCATTACTTTGCATGTGGCCTACTAAGTGGTGCTAACTTCTACCTCTGGTTTGCTTTTATTCCCTTATTTTCTACACAGTACAGTACTGCCTTGTACATAAGAATGATTAGTATTTTTCCCTTAAAGTCAGCTTTTTCAAAGAAAAACAATTTTATTAATTTTTTTTACCAAGTGATAAAAGTGAATCTTCTTTTATTCTTCACATACAGAAAAAGAAAAAAAGGGTACTTGGGAGTGTATTTCTGAAATTCAATAGCGAGTCTGGACTAAAAGGGGCATTTAAATTGGTATTAAAATATCAGTGAAGAAAAGATGCCTCAGGAATATGTTATGCTCAGCACCTAGTATGCAAGTGTGCCTGCTGTAAAGATATGTCGAAGATGAATTCTGAAAATATTCTGTAACCATTTACACTTAAGACTTATTTTTAATAAATATTACTGTTATTTGCAAATCAAAAATGTGGTACACTTTTGAGTAATTGAACCTAAGGCAAATATCTAATTACCTTCTGTAAGATAGTTCTAGAATTTTTTTTTGCCAAAACTTTCACTTTTGTTTAGAAAATATTGTACAAAACTTCATGTAAAGGTATCCTTTTAATTTTTATTTCAATTACTCTTAAGACTGCTGTATAAAAAACTGCTTTGGTGAATCACTGCTCCTAGATACTGATTATTTTGTCTTAAAAGTTAATCTTGATTTCTTTTTTTTTTTTTTAATTAAAAAAACACATTTTATAGAAGTATTGCCTTTGTTATCTTAATTTAATGATGAGTTTCTAGCTCTGCTCACTTTAGTATTTTTAATTTCTGTCCTCTCATGTTTTCTCAGAGAAACAGCACTCTATAAAACACAAGTGGAAAGAAGATTGTTGGTATCATACAGCTACAGTTTGGGTGGGAAGAAAACCAAGGGGCCATTTTTAGGCCATTGATCAAATTATACCTTGATTTACAGATTCACAGTCTTCCACGGAGAGCTACAAATCTTGCTAAGTGTGATTCCCTTATAAAACTTGAAAGTGTGAAATAGCTGTGTTAACATATTTTAAATTAAGTACTGTAACTTTCATCCTCACAGTATTAGCTTTCTCAAATATACTCTATTTTATTATTTTATTTATTTTATATTTTATAATTTTAATTATAGAGGCTTAGTGGCATGCTTTCTCTGTTTCTTTCTCTACCTTACTCTTGTTAAAACTGACAGAAACTGGGATTCAAGCCTGTGGAAAAATTCTCATTTTTTCCTTTGGAAGAAATTTGTCTTATGTGTATGAGAGGGATTATTGCATGCGCATCTGAAGAAAAAATCTGGCATAGAGACTTGAGCTTGTTTGCATCAGGCTGAGCTGCAGAGTGCTGTATAGGGAATTGTTCATAGTACTAGGCAAATATTGTAATTGCTAGATTATAGACAAGAGCCCTGCAGCAACAGCATTGAACAAAGCAGTCTTGAGCTTTGCATATTTAGATTTTCCTGCTACTGAATTCAGGTTTTGAGGCAATGTGTGATTGTTTTCTTCTGGGGCTGTCGAAGTTAAAATGCAAGGTCTTAATTATGTGCAAACTGCACACAACTTAGAATAATTTACTACTACTCATTTTGGGAAGNAGATACTGATTATTTTTTCTTAAAAGTTAAACTTGATTTCTTTTTTTTTTTTTTAATTAAAAAAACACATTTTATAGAAGTATTGCCTTTGTTATCTTAATTTAATGATGAGTTTCTAGCTCTGCTCACTTTAGTATTTTTAATTTCTGTCCTCTCATGTTTTCTCAGAGAAACAGCACTCTATAAAACACAAGTGGAAAGAAGATTGTTGGTATCATACAGCTACAGTTTGGGTGGGAAGAAAACCAAGGGGCCATTTTTAGGCCATTGATGAAATNTAGAGGCTTAGTGGCATGCTTTCTCTGTTTCTTTCTCTACCTTACTCTTGTTAAAACTGACAGAAACTGGGATTCAAGCCTGTGGAAAAATTCTCATTTTTTCCTTTGGAAGAAATTTGTCTTATGTGTATGAGAGGGATTATTGCATGCGCATCTGAAGAAAAAATCTGGCATAGAGACTTGAGCTTGTTTGCATCAGGCTGAGCTGCAGAGTGCTGTATAGGGAATTGTTCATAGTACTAGGCAAATATTGTAATTGCTAGATTATAGACAAGAGCCCTGCAGCAACAGCATTGAACAAAGCAGTCTTGAGCTTTGCATATTTAGATTTTCCTGCTACTGAATTCAGGTTTTGAGGCAATGTGTGATTGTTTTCTTCTGGGGCTGTCGAAGTTAAAATGCAAGGTCTTAATTATGTGCAAACTGCACACAACTTAGAATAATTTACTACTACTCATTTTGGGAAGGTCTCTTCCTTGTCTTATGGAAGGAAAATGTCCAGAAGATTTCCTGCCCCAAACATTTCCTAGAAAATTTCTATATGATCATATGAACATTTTTTTAAAGTACTGTTGTGTTCTGCCTTTGATTTCTAAAATGTTGTGGAAGTGTGTGCAGCACGTAGAATCACTGCAATAAAAGTATGACCAGCCCAGTATCTTGCTTAGTAAATCACCACATGACACATGAGAAAGGATGGAGGTCAACCCTGGAATCCCAAGAGGAGTGTTCTCTGAAAGCTGTAGTCCAAATATACCAAAAAGCAGTTTGAAAGACACTGTTATTTTTTATACATAATTCAGTTAGTTCTCTACAACAGCCTTGTCAAAGGTCTGTTTTGGTCCCCATGTTGTGAAAAACTCTGTCACAAGACAGGTCAAGATTAAAGGAAAACCAGTGAACTAGATCACACAGTTAACCTGGTGGAGGATGCTGCAACAACCTATGGCAGCGTGAGGAAAGGGAACAAAAAACCTCTAAGATACTTAGATGGAGGCAGGAAATGCTGCCATCACTAATCTGAAAACCTAGATTAAATGTGAGAATGAGAAGTCACACTTAATATGTCAAACAAATAATTCACACCAGAAGTCCTGAAGAGTTGCAAGTGTCATCATTTTACTCTTTCAAAGTTTTTGCTGTAGTAGGTATTTAGATGTGTAATTCCAGGAAAGGCTTCAAGGCTGTGAATCTGAAAACTTCTCTTAAACAGACATGCATCCATCAATCTTTCCTTTCTGGAGGCCACTTAAAGATAGGAAAAAAGGAAATATTTTTTCTTATGTAGTCTTCTTGTGATTATGGCATGCATCTGCCAAGAGGGATTTCTGAAATAATTTTCTGTCTTTCTTCCATCCTGTAGTTTACATGGTATTTTGGGATGCAGTACTCTTGATTGCGTGTTTGGAGCTGCTGTTTCACAACAACTAAGTCTTTTGACTGCAGCAAATGAAGTTTTTTAACCCAATTCTCTCCCTCACTGCCCCCTTTCACCTGGGCTTTATAGCTAATTTCAGATTAATGTCTTTGGTGTCTCACTGATAGTGCCACATCAGCCCAGTGGATAAGTGTGTTTTAAGTCTACTGAATGAAGCCTTGGAAGGTGGACTCAGCCGTTAGCATGTAGGGTGGAGAATGGCTTGGCAGTCTGCACCATTCATCATGGAACTGTGCACAGTTACTATGGGTAAATTCTTATTGCTCCCCCTGATTGCAGTCTGGAATGCACACTGGATGGCACAGCATATTTTCCTGACCTCTTCGTGTTTTCCTGACCTCTCTGCTACTAATAATTAGCCATGTTTCTTTGGGTTGAGTCATACAGATTCTCCTACAATATGCCATGTGAGAATAGCAAAAAGATTTGTTACCCTGGAGCTTCTTTAGTAGTACTGAAGCATGCAATGAAGAGAGAGCTGGGAATTTTTATCATTACAACTTCCACTAAGTGTGAGCCACAGCCAGCAATACAACCTGGCCAGCAGTTCAGCCTGAGTCAATGGCTCAATGACTTGGTCTCCAGCTTGAAGTAAGAAAGAGGCTTTGAAATATCGAGGAATGGGCATATGGCCTATGAGAGCTTTGGTCTACAAGTTTAAAATAAATGGATAGATAGATAGATAGATAGATAGATTAGATAGATAGATAGATAGATAAAAAGGTGTGACTATTCTTCTCCTAGTTCTTTTGGAATTCTCTCATCTTCAATAATATTCCCAATTACATCAGCGTATCTTGAGATCTGATGACAGAAGCGCATATCTGAGGATGCTTAAGTAGTCCAAATGCAGAAACAACAAAGAATCATACAATCAAAGCATCATTTAGGCTGAGATAGACCTATAAGATCATTGAATCCAATGATTAGTGCATAAACCATGTCCTTTAGTGTCACATCTACATGTCTTTTAAATACGTCAAGAGCTAGTAATCCAATCCCTTTCCAGAGAACTCTGTTTCAGTGCTTGACAACTGAAGAAGTTTTCCCTAATAGCCAATTTAAACCTCCACTGTGACAACTCGAGGTGATTTCCTCTTGTCCCATCACTTGTTGCTTGGAAGGAGGCTGACCACCACTTTTATGCCCTCCTTTCAGGGAGTTGTAGAAGGCAATAAAGCCACCCCTGAGTCTCCTTTTCTTCAGGCTTAACACCTCCAGCTCCCTCAGCTGCTCCTCATAAGACATGCTCCAGGTCCTTCAGCAGCTCTGTTGCCCTTCTCTGGACACACTCCAACACCTCAATGTCCTTCTTGTAGTGAGGGGCTCAAAACTGAACACAGGATTTGAGGTGCAGTCTGTACCTGTGCTGAGTACAGGGGGGTGATCTCTGCCCCGGTACTGCTGGCCACACTGGTCTTCATCAAGTGAAAATATCTTCATTTATATACTAAGGTCCCAATCAAGCTCATGTGTTGTAGCTTGACCAAGAAAAACCCAAGCTTACCGCTATGAATTTACTTGTTTTTTACAATTGTGTGAAGTTGATTATTGCAATGGGGAGACCCTAAGGTAGGAATGTAAGGGTAAAGAAGTTGCTTCAAACTTGCAGGTTCTGCCTCCTATAAGGGAAGTTTTAAAATCTGCTGTTACTTTGGCACTTTTAATATGCTAAGATATATTGGCAGATATTGAGAACACAGCATCAAAACTGTTCTCAGTTTTTATTCTTAAAGAGAATTCAATATGTATTATATATTTAGCAGTAATCATCCCAGTCAATAGCCTTGAGCTAACAGGTCTCGGAGGGAGATGACTGTCAGACAGAATTAATTCCTTTATGGAAATTTATTATTTGGAATGTAATCTATTCTAGTATTTACAGTTGTGGAATTTTGTAGCAGTCATAGTCAGCCAATCCTCTTCCCTTTCAGGAAGACATTCAATAAATGACAACACTCCAGGCACTGTTACTTATTTCCTTACGAGAGAAAAAGGGTATCAGCAGTGATGATTTTGTCCAAAATTCAGAGAGAAGAAATATATATGTACATATTTTGAAGCAGAAGCCTTGACTTTTCCTGCTGTACTGGAAGATCTCTTTGAAATATATTCTGAATTATCTATTAAATCATTGCTGTACATCCTGTGTGGTTCAGTTTACAAGTGAACAGAAGATGAATAAGCTAATAAGTTTATAGGCATATTAAATACAGAGCATAATGAATAAATAAAGATATCCATGATTTGTTTATTGTTTGGTGGACTATCCTGTTAGATGAAAGAGAAATTGGGGAAGTAGCAATGCTACCCTTTTCTTCTAATTTTCTCTGAGGAATATAAATGATCCTAATGATAATGCTCAAGCACTGACAAAAATGCACACCAGTCTTCTTAATCAAACCAAGTCCAAAGTTTTACACTCCAAAGAATAAACATAACATAAAGACAATGCTTTAATAAAGTTTCTCAGACTGAGAAAGGGAGAGCAGCTTATTGGAGGTGGAAGCAGAAACAAGTCACATATTTTGCAAGAGTGGAAGAGAGGTTTCCACATTACAGGAAATGCTTACACAGCCTTTTTCATAAAAAAAATCCAGGTTTAGTTGTTGTTTTTCAAATGCCCTGCATTAAAAAAAAAAAAAAATCTCGAAAGAGACAAATCACAATTCAGTTAAAACCACTCTAATTTTAGGAATTAAAGATATAGGAAATTAACAAATCTGCAAGACTAGAAAGAATGGGTTTGGAAAACTAACTTTATGCTTTTTTTTTAAGTTGCCTCTTGTGTTTTGCCAGTTTTAAACTCTTGACACATTTTCTCAAAAGAAGTGTCAAAGGTACCAGTAAAACAGTCTCATAAGGAGGACAGCTTTATAAAACAGCATTCCCCAGAGTAGGACACTAACAGCTGGTTAATATTCATCACTGCAATTTACTGATACTAGTTGAGTGCTATGTCAACAAAACTGACTTTTGTTTTTGAACTGGTTTAAGTATATTTTGTTAGCTGGAAAATCATGGTTTTGCACAGTGTAAGTCTGTGCACAGCTGTAGAAATTGCTTCCTTTAAACAAATATCTATATTGCTATCTATTTAATCAAAATTAAATAGATGTAGTCAAAGGATCTCCTAGTCTACTATGATTTTTCCCAAATGTTGGAAAGTTAAATTAAACTTTCAAAAAAATATATGCTTGTCACAGCATAAAATCTGTGCAGTTAGAAGCTTTTTCTTGAGATTTAAAAAAAAATAATGCTTACTACAGAATGGAAGACAGAAGGTTATCCTGGTTTAAGGGGACATGGATGTAAGTCCAACTTTAAGAGACGTAAGCAATTCTAAATTTAAATGTGAATCCATTTGGGAATTGATGTTAAACCATTGCTACTTTTGCAAATTACTTAGAAACTTTCTCTTCTCACTTTTGTTCCCATACTCCCTGCATGTGCAGCCCTTTGAGCCATTTTCCTACTGCAATACCCGTCTTATTTAAGTGCAGCTTGTACTTGCATGTAAACTATGATGATATAATACAATAGGCAGCAAAAGCTTCAGATCTATATGTTGAATTGCAGATATTTACTCATGCTATTACTGCTCCATTTCTCATGTACACAGCATCACACTTGATGCAACTGTGCAGGAAAACTCCTGGTACTAGAATGACATTAGAGTTAAATAGAAAAAAAAATTAAATTCTCACTCTTTCTGATAGCATTTGGAGAATTATCCTCATCTCATACACAAGTGCCACAGCTTGCTTTTCTCCCAAGTGAATCTTGCCTTAGCAGAGGTGTTAATGTGATTTTGTTATGCAAACTTAATACACTTACTGTTCATTCACACAGCCATGTGTAGATATATCAGGGCATGTGTGTATATTTCCCAGTACACACCATTGATGCTGTGGTATTTGTAAGAAGAGGCTCTTTATTTACTAGCCATTAGAGACCCCAGTCAGATATAAGCATTTTATCTGGCTTAGCTTGAGACAATTTCTACAGCAGAGATTGTTGAGTATAAAGCTGCAAAACAGAGCTGCTCTGCTCAGAAGATTGTGGATCTTAACATGTGCAGAAAACACTTATGACCTTAATTGTGTAATTAAATTTCGCAAAAAGAGCCCTTCACAAGAGTGAAAAACAAACATTTTTGACATCCAGTCTCTAGCTGCTGCTAGCAGTTTTTCTTGTTTGCATGTTAGTGACAACTTCCAAATGTTGATGTTTGTGTTCACTGACATCCCTGTTTACCCACTTTCCCACCTTTCTCATCTTTCACATACCAAATATTTCACTTTCTAGTGTAAAGGACATGAAACTATTGCAATACAGAGATAAAATTGTTGCCAAGCACTTTATGTATTTATTTTTTGTGAATGAAATGTATAGTTACTGTGTCAAGGCTCACTATTAATGCTCTGGCTTCTTCCGTGTTATTCTTCTGCTCTGGATTTTGTCCCTGTTACTAGTAGCCATGTCCTCCAGATTTCTCAGATTCACAGTTATTTCTCACACCACTTGGAGCAAACAGCTGTGAGAAGAAAAGAGGTGTAAAATGACTTTGGACACTCAGGAGTTGACAGTGCACAGTTTTGACAGACCAGATTACCATAACAGACTGACTCTTGGCTATCCATGCAAAACTAGTTTCAACCATTGGTGAAACAGTTGGTGGTAGTTCACAACTTCCAAAGCACACTGTGACTGTCATGTTTAACCTGAAGTGTTTTGGAAGGGGAATTGAAAACCATGCTGCACAAATCTGACTTCTGAGGAAGAAACACAAAGCCATTTTTGAAATCTGGGATCCTTGTATGTGGATAAGGTGATGGAATTCAAAAGTTTATTTTAGTCTAATTTTTGTAAATGACAATCTGTGTCTAAGGTGACAATGTACACCCACATCTTGAAAAGCCAGCTCTATCCTTGGCTGCATCAAAAAGAGTGTGATCATCAAGCAGTTCAAGGGAAGTGATTCTGTCCCTCCACTGTGCTCTTCTTAGATCCCATCTGGAATACCACATCCACCTATGGGGTCCTCAGCATGGAAAAGATATGGATCTGTTTCAGCATGACCAGAGGAGGGTCAAAAAGACGATCAGAAAGGTGGAGCACCTCTCCTATAGGAAAAGCTGAGATTTGGAGCTGTTCAGACTGGAGAAGAGAAGTGTCTGGGTGGTCTTTGAGTACATAAAGGGGGCTATAAGAAAGATGGAGACAAAATTTTTAATAGGGCCTATCGCTGTAAGGCAAATAGCAATGGTTTTAAATTAACAGAAAGTATATTCAAACTAGATACAAGGAAGAAATACTTTAGAACCAAAATAAACATTGAGATGGGAGCTATACCAGTATACTTATATCAGAACCATTGGCATATATTTTATTATTAAGAATTAAAAACTCTGATGAAAGCACTATATTGAAGTCTAAATTAAATCCTGACCTGGCAATAGTGTCAACAGATGATAATTTCCCTACCACCAATGACTTTGTGTCAGTATTTAATTTAACTGATATCTTAAAAATACTGTTGCCTCTTCCTGAGGCATCTATAATTTCTGTTCAGCATGCTGCAACCTTTTTTCCTGTGCAGTTATTTCATTTTTCATGTATGTGCAAATAGCTTCCTCTGGTGCATCTATATCAAGTGAAACACAAATTGTATTGGCACCACAGGGCTTAATTAATCTTCTTTTTTCTCTCTTTTAAAGAAGATGAAGAGCAGTAATATAAGAAATAAATAATGTGGGAACAGATTTATTTCCCAAGTGAGAGAAAACAGACTGTCCCTCTAAGGGAGGAGTTAGTTTGGTCTGTGGTTTGTAAAACCTGGCAAGGTAATGGTCATGGCCAAAATAAAAAAAAGGGAGAGGGGGTATAATAGAAGACCCAAGCTGAGTATATAATTACCTAATTAAATTTCTTTATTTCTGTCTAGTCAGTGCCTTTTTTTATATTCATCTTCAGGTTATACAGGATACAGAAGTGACAGTTATACAAAGCCAGTAGAAAAAAGCAGAAGGGAGTGAAACTCTAAGAAAATCTGTGGAGATTAAATTTACCAAAGAGAAACTTTAAGTCACCTTTCCAGTGGCCTATTGTCTTAGATGCCTGTAGGAAACAGGAAAGAGAAAAGCAATAGATAAACTCGCATCATGTTCACTTCAGGGCCTGAATTAAAATCCATCATTTTGGTGTTATAGTGTCTTGCTTGTTTGGCATTCTGCAGGCCAGAAATGTATAATTTAAATCTACTTTAAACTCTTACAGAAAGGAGCTTCCCTGTAAAATTCCGTCTGAAAATTTTAGACTGTCTTCTTTAATTTTTAAAAATTTAATCAGGAGTCTATATTTTTTGGCAACTTCCTGTTACTCTAATTTGCTTCCTGTGGCCGTGTGACAAAACACATGGTTTTAACTTCTCTTTGTTAAATGTAGGACTTAATGAAACACATATTATTAATACTGCAAAACTGTAAGTGATGACATTGAGCTCATAAAGTAATGCTCAGTTTTTTTCACGTTTTTTAGCAAAAAAATAAAAAAAATATTTTAAAGATTATGCAGTGACTGAGATGAAATTAATGTTTGTTTTAAATAAAAAGGAAATATTTCAGAATTATATATTTCATGTACAGGGGAATGGCAAAATGTGGTGGTGATACATGAAAATAATTAGATTCACAAGTCATTATGTCACTTAACAGGTTTCCATGACAACAGAAAATACTCTCATGGATTACCCCTGGTGAGGAGTCAGGCCTCACCCAGCTGCTCTCTCACAACTCCTCAGGGGTGAGCTGGTATGGTAAAAGTGTGAAAATTTGCAGGCTGAAAAAAACCAAGTCTAACAGGGAAAGAAAACTGTGTGCACAAGCCAAGTAAAAAAAGGAATTTATTCACTACTTCCCATTGGCAGGTAGGTTCATAGTTATTTCCAGGAAAGCAGGTCTTCATCTTGTGTAGCTTTTAATTATGAAGACAAACACCAGAATTCCTTATGTTCCCCCTTCTTTCCTGTAGCTTTTACTATGAAGTATGATGTTATATGGTGTGAAACATCCCTCTGGTCAGCTGGGGACAGCTGTCAGGGCTATGTGCTCTTCCCACCCTTGTGCACCCCGTGCCTCCTTGCCCTGGTGCTGTGTAAGCACTAACCAAAACTTCCCTGCACTCTCAACACCATTTTGGCTGCAAACCCAAAACAAAGCACCATTATGAAGAAAACTCACTCCATTCCAAATACAAACTTTCTGTGTATCATGCATTCTCTTCACAGTTCTGGCAAATGTTGTGCAACCAGCTCTTCAAGTACCAGTAACCTCTGCAATGTGCTTTGGTAGCACGTTGCAAAAGGATCCTGGATGAGACCCTTAAGGATTAATGATGGGTATTAATTTGCAGTGCTAAAATACAAAATTGAGGGAGTTCACTTTGATTTGCAAGGAATTATAATCAATATTTTTATGCAAATGGAAAAGGAACAAATACCTGAGGAATCAAACTTTGTTGCCTGAAGAATCTGATGTGCTTGAGAAATTGTAACCACAAGGAAAGGACTCAGTTCAAAGTCAATTTATGCAAAATGTGTGAGTGGGTGCTAAGGTTGGCTCTGTTTCCTAGAAGCCTCTCTCACCAATTATACAGTGCAACCTGGATGACACATGATGGCTTGGGGACACATTGCACTGGGTTTTTTCAGCTCAGGACCCAGGGGGATGTAGATTCAATGTAGATTCAGACCTGTGTACCTCAATGAATGGTGCCTAAATCTGAAGATTAATCAACTTTGCCATATACTATGCAAAACTGCAACATCTTTCTGCTTTCAGTAATAGGCTGAATTAGATGTGGGTACTCACACCTCAAATATTTTAAGTGAAACTTAAATGCAGACCTGGATTTTACAGTTACTGTTGCCTGTAGTTCATATATCAGGAGGTTCTCAGTGTCCAGTAATCCCATGTCTTCATGAATCTTATGAACAATTCAGAACTGGTCACTTTTACTAGTTCGCTTTGCTGTAATGAACCCTTAGGCCGTGAAATTCACCTAAATTACAAGTTTAAGAAGCTCTGAAAATTTCTTTCCAGCACACAATGTGTGAGTAAATTCTTTTATAAGCTCTCCAAGACTCATCTTAAAGGAGAAAATAGAAGGAATAAAAAAGTTGCTATAAGTGATCTAAGCACAGACTTCAACAAAAAAGTATTTTAGTGTCTAAAAAGATAAAATTGATATACTGCTCTCCACCAAGAATTTCTTTCAGCCTGCCTGAGTGGTGGGTTGTTCTGGTATGGAAAATGATTGATGTCTTTTTATGCAGGATGCCTGAAGGGATGATGGAGCCCTGAATAGCAAGGATCTGTGAGGTCCACTGTGAAGCAAGCCATGTGATCCAAATATAGCTTAGAGCCAAATCTCTTATTTTGCCACAGTGTCAACAGGAACAAAAAACCCAAAAACAGCCCACAATGAAAATAATTGTAGTAATATAAAAATTAAAACAGATGTATCATCTTTTTGCAGTGGCTGGAGGAGAATACCAATGAGGCAAGCTCTGAATAAGAATCAATAGTAAAATCTTTTTTTATAAGGTAGTTGATTTAATTTGCAAAAGAATGTAGTTAAAAAACAAACTATTAATACTTTAAATTCAAATTGTTGAACTTAATTTTTAAGCCTGAATATGAGCTCCATGACATTCTAAGGGGCAAAGGTAACCTGTGCACTACTTCTGGAATAGAAAAAGGTGTAAGTTACTTTGGGAAAAAGTTTTGTTCCACTGTTATGCTCACTGGAGAGACAACTTTTTCTTGTATTTCAAATTGCTGGCTAGCTAAAGAAATTAGAATTCTTACCAAAATGCAGACAACCCTTTATAAATATACATATCTTTCTTTCACTAATGATATTTTCCTTTCTTTTTTTAACATAGTATTAGAGTTATTTATACACTTAAAATTGAAGTCTTTAAAAAGAGTTTAAAGAGTTAAAAAAACAGGAGTTTAAAATAGAAGCCCTTTAGTGGCCTAAACTGTGTGCAGCTGTGTTTTCTTAGGTGCAGGAGACTCATTTCTAAAGCTGCCTTTTATGTTTTGGTGCATCAAAATTGTCTGGTCAATGTGTAGATGCACATTTATTATACAGATACTTAGCTTAAGAAGATCAGAGACATTTAAAAGCTGAATATGAATCTTTTTAGGAAAAAGACCATATAGACATCTTAATAAGAATGTTTGAGAAACTGTAAGTATTAGGATCAAAATTAATTTTTGCTATTGATTTTGAAGGGAGAAAAAAATTTTAAAAGGATCTAAGGGGAAATTCCAAACATAGGAAAAGCATGTTAGTAAGATGTGGAACATTATCTGTAATCTTCAGCAATTGACCACAATGCTTTCCTTTTTGTAGCAGTTCCTCCTCTTGCTCTGATTATGTCTTTAGGCTGCATATTATTTATAAAAAAGTATTTTGAGTTCACACCTACAGTACGCCGTACAGTACACACTTCCTTAGTGTCACCAATATAAAAAAAAAGGAAAAGATGATACTTTGATTACACTAGAAGTGCATATTTTATTATTCTAAGTGATTTCTACTTTTAGAAAAAGCACTAATGCTGCTGGAGAAACTGAAGGGTTAATACGGATTTTTTTTTTTTTTTAGGATTTAACATTATCGAATTTCTGTGTGCTGAAGAATTGATCCGTTAACAATTATTGTTAGGACATTGTCTATTTCTTATAAGAACAATTCTACTGACTCAAATTTAATAATATTTTGACTATATTGTTCTTCTACTAGAAACAGAGAGAGCCTTAATTTGGCTGTTTGCTTTCCCCAGTCTGATTGGACCATTTTTTTTCTAGTCTATGGAGTCCTAAGACATCCTACTGTATTATACATAGTATGAACTGACAGTTCAATCACTTTAAGTAGATAATTTAACTTTCAAAATATTTTCCATTTAAATAGGTAAATTGTTCCTGTTTTCATGCTCATAGTAATGATGTATTGTTTATTCCAAGATGATAATTAATCTGTCCTCCAGAGATGTCAGACAGTGCTGCTGCCACTGTTGTTTACCAGTCTGTCTGTGCCAAGCTTTGTATGTGTGTGAGATTTTGTAAGGAGGTGGGAGTCATGGGGGAAATGGTGTCAGTGTCATTGTGAATGGAACTCGGAATTTGTAATATCAGACTGATTTAATATTTGTAGATTTGACTTGTCAGTTGATGAGGAGAACAAAGTACAACATAAACAGTATTTTTTGCTTTCTTATAACGTCAACACAGCTGTCAGAGTCCTGTGGGTTAGAGAGGATTGCCTAACCTCAGAAGTCATACTTTTCATCTTTGTGACTAAAAAATAAGTGGTATAACTCCTCAGTCACTTTAGAAGTGGTTAGAAAGGTGGTTTGTATTTGTACAGCTTTAGTAATAAAAGTCACATTCAGGACATATGAATGATTCTGTTGGAACCAAAACCAAATGGGATCAAAGATGTCCTTTGCCTTCTTCCTCTCAATATTTCTGTAACTCTGGTGGAGGTTTCTATCCCCAGACTTCTGCTGACATAAGTACATATTGAATTGCTTATTCAAATGAATATACAAATAATATGTCTAGAAGGAAACAAGTATTTATTTAGTTTTGAGGTGTTTTAAAGCAGTGTTTGTTTTCCTTAACCTAGATAATTTCACAGATCTGCCTTAGGGAAGGGTTCAACTGTTGTGTCTACATCACTGGCAGGAGAGAAGTGTGGGAACGAACAGCTGACAATGGATGAGAGGTGATAATGATACAAACCTCTCTGTTGCTGAGAAATATCTTTGATACGTGTTTGAAATATCTTATATCTTTGATATAAACAGACTATTACATTCCAAAAAAGGAAAAATTGAAATTATTGGAGATGATGCCAGTGCTCGGTAACACCAGAATTCCATATTTATAACAAGTTCAATAGCAAACTCTCATGGAGTTCCGTTTGCCTGAAATTGACTGGACAGCATGGAGTAGTCAATGGATACTTTCTGCCTTTCAGTATCCGACAGTACATTATCCCTAATGCAGTGTAGATGTGAGCTGTGTTAAGAGAAGCTCTTTCTCTTCTCTGCTCCTGCTTTTGGCTGCAAGTGTCCAGTATTTCCCTTGAGTCAGATCCAATGACAGAAATTTAGCCCACCACTAAAAGAATAAACCCAAAGCAAACAAAAATTAGTTTTCCATTAGATTAGGTTGCTAAAGTGACTCATCCTGCAGCTGTGGATTAGTTACATCTCATGCACGGAAATGAAACAGCAGCTGGGACTGGGGAAGAGACCACCCTGCTCAGGGACAGCTCACAGTTTCTCCAAACATGCTGTCATGTTCTGGAAGACACAATCTCACCCTCAGCCCACTTCCCTCCCTTCCTGTCAGCATGAATATCTGTGGGGCAATGATGTGGAGCTAGAGAGCTGACCTGTGCTATTTCTAGTCTGGATCAAGTTTACCAAATGATGCAAACTCTCGCCTTGCTGTAAAGGAAAGGATAGTGCAGAGCAAGGCTTAACAGCCAGGACTAAAGTGTGGTTTCTCTTCACAACAGGATTGTTTTCTTAAAGTCCATGCAAAACTCTGGATTTAGGATATGACTAATAATTAGGATAATCTAATCTAAAACACAACTTCAACACTCATGCTGCATCTTCCCTTATATCTGGGCAAGTATTCCTGTGAGATGATGATGGCAACCAAGTTCAGAGAAGTAATTTGTTAAAAAAAAATTATTTAAAAACCAGATTTTTGGCCATATAACCTCTCAAAACACCTCATTGCTTTCTCAGGTGACTAACAAGGAAAAGAGTAGAAATTCTGATTGTGGTAGTCCACAATCAGTTCAGGCAGTCAGCGAATTTCATCCTTAAATATATCTACTGTGGGTTGATGCAAGTAAGAAAAAACACTTCAGGAGCATCCCTGGTGTCCCAAGTGCAAGTAGTCACATGATTTAGTATTTTTATTTTGGAGAGAAAAAACAATTATGACTAGTTCTTTCCTCTTTAGTGTCTCTCTTTTATGACACCTAGAATTCTAGCTCTGCATTGCAAATAGGTGATAATAAAACTGGCACAATATCAATCTGCCATTTCCGAGTTTCAACACAGTGGAAAAAATCAGTGATCAGAGACTACATTGGTGGAAGAAATAATATTTCTGGCATAATTTCTTTATGCAACTAAACACAATGTATAAAAATGAGTTTCCTGATAATGAAGATGATCAAAAGCATGTCTCTATCATATTTGTGACTGTGAAAAGCTATTTTTCTATTACAGAAAGGAGGTTTTGTTTTTCTTAATTATTTCAATTATTTCTGGGCAAATTTATGTACCTCAATTTGGAAGGCACATGAATTTGTAAATTGGTTGTGAAAATATTCAGTTCGAGCTTTCCACGTACCATGAGGTTATAAATTCTCTTGCCTTTTCAATATGTCAGGAAGTTTCAGACCCTTTGAAGGAAAAGAAGAAAAAAAAATTCCTGTTTACTCCCACCAGTTTAAGACTTTGTGTATGAGGATGACAGATCTGAAGATCGTTATCTTCCTGTATCATGATGACACAAGGATTTTCAAGGACGCCCTCCAAAGAATCAGTGCCAGGAATACCAAGATGGGAGTTCAGACTCTGGTCATGATGGATGCAGAAAGGAGGATGGGTGACACCCTGGTTCAGAAATTCCTGGTAGCTGGGAGAACAGCAAGATGTCTTTGGTGGTGTATGTGCCTGTGGCTGTACATGCTGCTCACAGTGCCAGGGGACTGAGGGAGGCTTCTCCTTAGCCAGCACATCGTTTTGCTGTCTGTAAGCTGATGCATTTTATTGCCTTTATTCCTCCCTTTCAAAGATTCTTTTGAGAATTTCCTGCCCTATTTGAGCAGAAGGGAGAAACAGCCTAGTTTAGCAAGGATGAACTATATGCATGTGTAATTTGAAGGCTGAGCCAATGTTGCAGACCAGACTCAGGTTCAAATCCAAATTAAGGATAGGAAAGAACTCTCTATGTAAGAAAATTCCATTTTTCCGTGAAACTGCAAGGCAAGGCTGTTTTAATGCTGCTAGGGGACCCTGGCATGGATCAGTTTCTCCAGAACATAACCTGTGCTGGTCCAGCTGCCCTCTGACTAGTAGACCTGGGCAGTTTTTAAAAATCTGGTGTTAGAGAATTTGGATATTTTTTCAGAGATTAAAAAAAACCCCAAAAACAAACAAAGAAACAAACAAACGTTGTATTAGTTGTATTTAAGAAATTCAGCTTAAATTCTTCCATTGACCCAAAATGGTATATTTTTTTATTATAAGATAAAATTTTATTTTAAATTTATTTCCTATTTTAAACAAAAAATATTGCTTTGATGCAAAACATACAAGAAATTATTTTAATTAAAATTTGCTCTCACTCAAAAAACTGTGATGGTAATAACATTATACCCGTATTTAATTTTTTCCACCAGAGAAATTCTTACTTAAATTAAACCTAAATTTATGATTAATTTGGGATCTTTGAAGTTCCCTTTTTTTACCCAGAATATTCATTATTTTCTTCAGTACTCTGCACTTTCATTAGAAAATTCATGGGGTACAGATATGTAACTCTAAATAAGCAGGCTGGTCTCCGCCCTGTTTCGTCCTTGTTCCCAGCAGAAATATTTGTGAAGGCATTTGTGGGAATGTAATTTCTATCCCAGTTTCTTTCCTTAGTAATCTTGCCACAAGTCTCTTCTTATGGAGTGGTAAAACCAGGTTTTGTATGTGCAGTCTTTAAAGCAACAAAACAAAATGAAAAAAGTTCCACAATTGATTCACAATCAGTGCAATGTGCAACTAAAATGAGTTATTCTGATTAAGCTTGTAAATTCATACAATTGTCTTACTGAGAGCTATAGTCTTTATGTTTTGTTCTCTTCTGTTAAAATCTAAACCAAACAAAGAACGAAAACTCTCCAGTGCCTTTTTGGTGCTCATCTACTTACAAAGAAGAATTGCATATTAATTTTATTGTGGGATCTTGGACATTTTCTCACCCAGCTTTGGTTGGTATTCCTGACTACAGCATGTGAAATAGAATCCATTGAAGTTGTGGCAAAGAATTTTTCAGAGTTCTTCACTGTTGATTTCGCTCTTTTTACTAATTTCAGATGAAACATAGAGAAATTATGTTAAGTGCTTCTGGAAATCCTTCTTTTCAGAGGAATCAGAAGGATAGCTTGACACAGTAGGGTTTTCATAAAATTACACTCATTATTAAAAAAAAAATTAAAATTGTCATCTGAAAATTCTGCTCAACATGTGTTTTTTTTACTTCCTTGAACAGAAGGATGAATAATAACTTCAGGATTTCTCCCTGAGTATATTATTCTTTGATCTAACAGTATTACTTTCTGTTGATATTTACCCTTTTTTCTTCTGGCTTCCTTTGGTAAATGAATATATGTGGAGCTTCTAAAAATTGCTTCAGTGGAACTAGTAAAAAGGGAATTACACAAACCCATTCTCTCCCCCAAAAAACAATCCTCTTGAAACAGCTAATTATTTTCATGTTTGTGGGCATCCCTACACTAAGACTCTTCTGAACTCCCACGGTTCTAGACTGTCTCAGTTTCTGACCTCCCAAGTAAAACTTTTAGTGGAAATGCAGTGTCAAAAGACTTCTCCTTGATCTCTCTGAAAAGGCTCTTTCTTGTTATAGTTTCAAGCTCCTCAGCTGCAAATCTGCTAGTTACACAACAGATAATTATGTCCATATAAAAGCCGCAAAACATCCCAGACTTAGAAATCACCTCAAAACAGAGGCTAGATCTTGTAAATTGGCTAGTCTCAGTAAAGAATTAAATTATGGAATATTCAAGCATATTCCTCATTGTTATATGAAAAGAAAAAAAAAAAAAGTTCTATTGTTGATATTGTGTTGGGGCAGTTCCACAGTGACAGAAAGAATTCCCTTTCTTCCCCCTATTTTCTTTTCTTCCAAACCTGTAAGAATAGAATTTAAACTTTCCTAAACTGACTGAAAATAGCACTCAACAGAGCCTGTCTCAGTCTTCTGTAGACCATCCCCTAAGTATTTGCAACCACTGATGAGAGCCTTCTCCTCTCCAGGCTAAAGAGGCTCAGTTCTCTCAGCCTTTTCCCACAGGACAGATGCTCCAGATCATTAATCTCTCTGTAGCCCTTTGTAAGACTCTCTCTGGTATCTCCATGTCTCTCTCCTATTGAAAAGCCCAGATCTGAGCGCAGTACTCCAGGTGTGAAGCCACACCAGTGAAGCCTCTGCTGACCTGAGCAGAGGGGCAGGATCACTTTCTATTGGGAGTCTTTGTCTAACGCAGCCCTGGACATCACTCACCTTGTCTAGTGCAGGGGCAGTTCACTGGCTCATGTTCAGCTTGGTGCACACCAGGAGCTCCAGGCCCTGTTCTGCCAAGCTGCTGCCCAGCTGGATTGCCCTGAGCACATGCTGGTGTTTGGAGTTGTTCCTCCCCAGGAGCAGGACTCTGCGCTTCGTTGAACTTCATGAGGTTCCTGTTAGCCCATTTCTCCATATATTGAGGCCAACCTTGTTTGCATGGCTAATAAAATAATTTTAGTGTTCCTGTGAAAAAGTATTTCCTCACCTAGTGCAGTATAAATTATAAGATTATTTTTTGTTTCTCTTGAACTCTATTTTGTCTAAAGATGGATGGAGTTTATCCATGTTATGTGATAATTATTGAAATTCATGTCTTTTATTTCTATGGCTCCGTTAAATTATGTGACTTTCCTTAACATCTTATTTTAATAACAGTCGTTTTGGGAATAGTGCAGACATTTGCAGAACTGATACGGGAATTAATTTTTCTGAAGGTCTTAGAAAAATTGCCTATTTCAAAACCTTTTCTAGAACTGTGTTTGAAAATGTTTTTTCAATATTTTATTCTGAAGTGATGTCCCAATCTTCTAAATTCACCTTTCCAATCATGATAAAAAGGTACCTAGTGGACTCTTTGACCTTTAGTTCTAAAATATATTGAATATCTTACTATGGTTAAACATAAAGAATGTTATTAGGAATTTATAGTGGTTACCAGAGTTGGTGATACTGAAGTGAAAATTTTGTAACACTGGAATCATTAACATGTCTAAGAAAAATAGTATAGTCTTTAACCTTGCCAGTGGCCTAATAAATTCAGTAAGTTTCTTGGTAATGTAAGGAAAATGAAGTAATGAAAGTCTTTTCAGTGGTTAATAACTTCTTCATTCTTCTGTCTTCTTCAGAGTTAATCTGTGTTTGTTCTTACCCTGATACCTTTTCCTAGTCAGTCAAGTGCTTCGCTTCTTGTAAAAATCGTCTTATGCCCCCAAATGCTCAGAACTCTTCAATACATCAACAGTGATATTTAACCCCCTTTTTTTTTCTGAAATTGATGTGATTTTCTAGAGGATTTTTATTTTTGACTAGACCTTTCTGCTAGCATGATTATATATCCAAGAATTTACACGCATGGATCTCTGTGTATAGTCCCTCAGCTATCAATATCTAGTTTTCCAAATGTTGAAAAACTTAGTTTCTTCTTCTAAAAAAAAATAAAATATCCCAAATGATATTAACTTCTAGCACTTGCGCCCTGGGAAAAAACCCAAAAACTAACCAGCGAACAATCACACCAAAACTTGTGGAAAACCTGGAGGACATAGGTCATCTGCTATATGAGAAGAGGTAAAAAAAATATTTTACACATTTCTGAATTGTTTTTCTGGATGAGTTTAATAGCTTGAGAAACCAGAATTTTCAGGATGGAGTCATTCTGAAGAGTGCCATCCAAAAATCACAGTCATTGCCACAGCCCAGGCTGTAGTCAGCTGTTCCCACAGGGTGTATTAGCAAAACTTTTCCACAGCAGCAAAGCCTTTAGATCAAATTTCACCTCTTCAAAAGTTATCTAACAGCATTGCTGAAAAAAAGCTTACATAACTGAGAATGAATTCTCGCTTACAGGGTTGTAATTCAAGTCTTTATGAAAGTACGTAAACCCTCAAAGCACAAAACCAAAAGCATGATAAAAAATTAAAATTAAAAATATGAAAAGAAAATATATTTCTGCGGTTTTCCTCTATCAAAGTTAGACTAAATCTTAGCTGCTCATACTAAGTTTTGTAGCATATGTGAGGATTCAGGCGTTTGGTAGGTTCAGTTCTCATGAGATGAGCATATGCTGCCTCACGTGAGTGGGGATAGGATGAAGGCATTCATGTTATCTGAGAAAAAACATTCTGGAAATAGACAATTACGTACTAATTTCTGAAATGAGATGAAAGATGTTCCTTCTCTACTTTTGTGATCTATTTTGATTGCTTAGATATCTTTTGTTCAAAGTCTGTTTCTGGCCTCTACTAATTAGATGTGTTTAACTCAAAGCTTTTTTCCCACAACACGAGTTCAGTTTGCCATGATATTTTACCCCTAAAAACTTTTATTTGCCGAAGTAAAAGCTTATATTTTACATTCTTGAGAGTAATTATTATCGATACCACGAATCATACAAATCTAGCTGATTCCCACTATGTGAAATTATAATACAGGCTTGATACTGTTACAGTAATGTTACTGGAGCTGTGGCTTTGGGATGATGGATAACCTTGCCTACTAAATTGTTGTAATATAGATTGATCCTAAAAACCAGTTTAAACAGTAAATGAAAATCAAAATATCATAGCAGTACGTTGACTTATATATCTGGCCTTTTAATATTAATCAGGCTTTCTTATTAAAGCAACCCTGTGCAATTTGGTTGGTTCAGTATATGGTAGAGAGTAAGAAAAATATTTATGAGGTTTATAAAGTTCACCAATTTAAAGCATTATTAATTTTTTAATATTAAAATTTTGCATTCCATTATTCTGTAATAATAACTATTCCTCTTTTGATAGTGAGGCAGATGAGAGTAGCAACTGACTTGAGTAGCCAAATCCAGCTGCTAATGATTAGCACTATCAAAGCAATGTTTCTTGCTCTCTGAAATTCTGTTGATCCCTTACTCTTCTGGAAACACCTAATCTGTCTGGCAAACACATAACAAAGCAACTATGTGTGCAATCCCATATGTAAACATCCTGTCTTCTTTGCACCAGGAAGCATAGGTATTTTGAAGAGCATCATTGAAAAAGCAACAGCTTACAGTAGAAGTAGAATTATTATTTCCTTACCATCACCACTCCTATTTTTTTAAATCAACAGACAACATGAAATTCAACTGAGATACTTCTAGAAATGCCTATTTATTCCCTTTTTGTTTCTCTGACACCACGTTTGAACTGTTACCCAGGATTCTGATTGTAGCAAGTTAGATGCTGGTAGACAAGATACCTCATGAAATTATGGGCAGAGCAGTACTTCTGGATAACCTTTACAATTTAGAAAGCTTACATCAACCTATGTTTTATTTCACTCTCTTTTGAAGATTAAGATTAGTCTTTCAATTTTTTGATCCCTTCATTACTGAACTAGTTAGAAGTTTTCCTTAACAATGCTGCTTTAACATCATCATAGCAAAGCGTGTGTCAAATCTATTGTTGGATAAACTTTCCAACATAGTTTATCTTCAACTGAGCAACTTGCATGAAGTAGTGTTTAAATTTATTAATTTATCAGAATTTATAACAGATGAGTTATGCTGCTTGTTACTTTTTTTATCTAATGTAAGTCATAGATATAGGTCAAGTCCACCACATAATGTGGAACTGCTATCAAGCTGAAGACTTATTAATTTATCTTTGCAGTGGTCTACAAAAGATATATTGGCCCTGAGTGCTCAGATGATAATGATAACAATAAGGATGCAACTATTAAATAAAAGTTGTAAACACTACTAGACTACTGTGTTCTACGCTGCAGAACACAATATGTATTTGTCTTTCTTTGTAAATAAGTTTCCAGTCTGTTATCATAAGTTGTGGAGAAAATTTTGCCAATTTGTTACTTGCCATGCCTTGTATCAAATTTTATTTTTTACAGTTGCTAGTTTTACATTTCAATTTAAGAATCACTTAATGTGGGGAACTGAGTATTCAACAGACTTTGGGTTGGATATGTTAGGTTTGAATGAAACCTAAAAATTTAAGTATTCCATAGTATATGCAGTGGACTCCCCTAGTTTTAAATGCCTCTGTTCCAGAACAACTGATCAAGAATTATAATTTTGAAAGTATCAAGAAGTGAAAACAAAAATCTGAACCATCATTACTGGACCAGTAATGACTTCTTGAATTTGGAAAAAATCCAAACCCACATCAATCCTGAAACATTAAACGTGTGAGTAGTGTCCATTGCTGTATTGTAGTTGTTCTGGAACTTCATAATGACAAGAGAAATGTCACTCTTGCTTACAATTTCTATTCCAAATGTTTGAGCAGAAGAACCCAACTAGCATGCTTATCTCTCAATTGCAAGCTGCTTTCCTTGCTTTTTGAGGTGCCAAAAATTCCAGCTGCCCAATATCCTACTGAGAAAATCTTCAATCTTCCCTGCCAGCTTTTATGAAACAGCAAACTTTATCAATTATAAAACCCTTATAGAAGATCTAAAGTTGAATATTCCAGGAAGAGTCTAAAACCAACCAAATAAAAGCTTAGTGTTTATCTGCTGGTTTGATTATTCATGCTCAAACTCATTTAAAGAGAATCCTCTTTTTCTTAACAGATCTTAGATTGCTGTGAAGTTTTTCCAGAGTTGGTAGGATTGAGAAATCTCAATTGCACTGGGGGTGCTTCTCTTTGGTGGCCACAGTCTTGGCTGTAAACAATTCTCTTTAGGGAAAGCGACAACAGAGCCCAGTGTGGGGTTTGCTTCAGGAATGCTTGGAATCACAACACCTACCAAATTTTTCAGCTCTAATAATAACATAGAGAACAATTACAAAAAGGAGAATACACACTGTGTGTGGAGGGATTGTTTGTTCTTTGGCTGGCTGGTTTCTGTTTTTTCTAGGTTGTATGCATAGGGGATTTCTATCCAGAGACTGTGCTCATCAGGTTTCTGCACACACAGATCTTCAATTCTGAGTCTCCTATGAGCTTTTTGAGCAAAATAGAAATTGGGTTTTATTATTGACCCAGCAGAACTGTTTTCATCACCAAATGTATAATTTCTGATTGCACAGATTCTCTTCGTACTACACCATTCATGTACTTAAAACATAGTATTTTATTTTCTGTTAGTCTGTCTCACTTTGATTCTCAAATGACATTTTAAATGCATGAACTTTGAACATATGATGGCACTGTTGTGTAATCACTAAACTCTGTTTAGTGCCCCTGCCATGTGTGGTTTTGTTTTTCAGAAAAAAAAAAAGCCAGCACAAAAACCCTAACAAAGCTCCAGAAAGTAATCTTTATGTTTTTTTAAAAAAAAAAACTTTCCTCAAAAAGTCACGTATTTTCACCCCATCTGTGACTTTAGTTTATCCACCAATATCTTGAACTCTTTAAGTTTATTCATCTTGTCAGTGATTTCAGGCTTTTTGTCTTCTTTGTGTTTTCAAAAGCATAGGATTAAATATTTGACTTTTTTTTCTTGCTTTGATTGTTTACTATCAGCATACTTCTGGCAACACATGGAGGTTGATTTCAATGCCAATATTCCTAAATGATTTTCCCAGCAGAGCTCTGGGCCTGCAAGTGCATGTGCACAACCCAGTGAGATTTTGTTGTCCCCGGGGGCCCCTCAGAACAACTTTCAGTCTATTTGCTCACGAATGATAATAGAGGTATACCCTGCAGGAAGCCAGATAGAGGACTTCCTGCCTCCTATACAGGAGCAATAAACGGAACACCAAAGTTCAGGGGATCTGGGAAGGTCAAGTGAAAGGAAGCTGTGTCCTTTCATTTTCTTGCTAGCTGGAGCTGGTAAAGTCTGAGTGGATTGGTTTTGCTTCAGAATTCTTGTTAGAAAAAAATCCCAGCTTAAAAGAAAAAATTCTGGGAGTCATGGTTCTCAGAAACTTTTGCTCTGTTCTTTGGGTCAGTTCACATGTCTTCGGGCTTGTACTGTCAGCAGCAGTAGCAAACACAGATGACTCAGTTCGCAGCACTTTGTGTTTGTTTCCCTCCAGGGAAACAAGGGACAAGTATAAATAGTGCTCCTTTCCCCTTTAGTTGACTCATTAATAGCATTCGAAGCTTTGTTTTGTCAATATTATTTTTTTACCCATGGAATACCTGTCACACTCTAGCAGCTTAGCCTAGTGCTTCTATCTGTAACCACTAGAGCATAATTTTCTGGCCAATAGGTGTTTTGTCTGGTGTTTAATTGTTGGCTGGAAGATGACAGAAACAATTATTCTTATAAACAATTATGGAATTGCAGAATGAGACAGATATGAGTAACCGCTTCTCTGAAAGTGGTTAAAGATTCAGAGGACTATAGAGTAAGCAGGAGTCAGCAAATTGTGATTTTGAAAGATGCTAGAGAATAGAAAGCATAAGTAGAAAAATTATTTATGAGTGGTCTTCCCACCTTTCTAAGCTGAGATACTGTGCCCATTTTTGAGTGCTGCTGTTGAAGAAAGGGAGGCTGGCTGCAGGGAATCTAGCAGAAACCACAAAAACTATCACAGACATGCGAAACTTGACTTTTGAGTATTAAACAGATATTTTGCAGTTGTTTGGTGAAGTCATACAGAAAAATAGAAATAAATGGATGATGAAAAAAGGCAAAGCTCTGCATGTTTAGTTTCTCTTTCTGTGTTGGATAATAAACCAGTTAAAAGTATGGCAGACACAGCCTTATTCTCACTTGCATTTTTTGATTATGTCTGTATTCAGCCAGCAGGACCTGTTTGACCCTCCATTTCTGGTTGCAACCGGGAGTGAAAGAAATAGCTGTAGGTGTGTGATTCCAAGAGAAAATGATATGAAACAGAGGGGAAATTTCTTAAAATAATTTATACAACTGTATCAAAAATTCTTAGTGAAGAACAAGGACGGATGATTTAAAGTAAATGTTTTGGTGGGAGAAAAACAGGCCTCAATGCACAGTCCATTGAAGCAGGAGGTTGTAGTGGTCATTTTTATCTTTCATCTGAATGGAAGAAAGCAAAAACAACACACCTCAGGTTCAGCTCCATCAAGGATAGCAATTAATTCTGTGTATGAATCTATTTTCAATTTCTTACACTTCGCCTTTTTATTTTCATTGAATACAATACAGAATTTTATTTCATCATGACCTTTATTAAAGGAGTCGTGCAGCCTCTATATGACAGACATTTGCTTTAATCTGTACTCCCTCAAATATTTTTATTATAAAAATGACTTCTACTTTGGTTAGGAAATTCCCAACCTACAGAAAAAAAACAACTCCCCAAAAAACTCTCAGCAAAACATCTGTTGTTAAATGACACTGCTCCTGTGCTTTAGAATTTTTGCTTTTTTATCTGTGTTGCATGGTTTTTCCCATGTTTCAACATGTTGTTAAATTTGTGTATGTGTATTGTGGACATGGGGCCTTTTCTTCAAGACCATATCTAAGCAGGGTGA
The DNA here is from genome assembly GCA_013397075.1 of Rhabdornis inornatus. Lineage (NCBI taxonomy): Eukaryota > Metazoa > Chordata > Aves > Passeriformes > Rhabdornithidae > Rhabdornis > Rhabdornis inornatus. The sequence goes on from VWZS01003783.1 coordinate 264,151, forward strand.
ACTAGATTTGTTTCTCAGATATGTTCTGGCAACATTCCTAAATGCATTTCATTTGGTATTTAATGTCCTGCAACTCCTGTGAAGTTGGAAGAAGATTTTTGCTGTCTTAATGTTTTCATCTTACCTGGGATGTTATTTTTCAATATACTTCAAGCTTTGAAAATTCTCTATGAGCAAAGACACTATTTTAGTCCTCTTTGGAGTATATTGCTATTGCTCAAATGGTGTAGCTAACTCTTGTTTTTTAACAACACAGCCATCTAAGTTGTAAGAGTTGCTTTCCTTATTTTTCTGGTTCTGGTTTGATTAAAAAGCTATTCAGTGGTGCAGAAATTGGAGAGTTAACTCTTACTGAGAGTGAGCACTTCATTAGTTACCTCTTCATTGAGAGACTTATTTCATTCCTGTGTGAAGAGTTAACACCCAACAAGTGAACTTATTTTCCAAGGCTTCCAGCCGTGTCATGCCAAGAGATCCACTGTAGAATATGTAGCACTTGCACTCGTTTCCTTGTATTGTGTCTGGTCTCTGAGCAAGGCTTCAAAGGGGTGTTTGCAATATTTCTTTCCATTCAGATTATGCGCTTTGATAATCTTTCTTAAATGCATGGAAATGAAACTTTTTCTCTCCGTTATGTTTTTCTACTCCACATGGTGAAATAAGAACACTAATGAGTTTCCTGGAGATTAGCTTTTGGAGTTTAGTTAGTGTCACAAAACTTATCACTGGATATAAAAAGCTGTAATAATTTTGACAAAGTAGCCTCTATCTGTTTTTCTCAACAACACTATGTTTAAAAAAAAATGTACTGCAGTGAAAATCATGATACTTTAGCAAGATAATTTGAGCCAAACACCTTTTTCATTTCTTTCTAAATAGGATGGATTACCACACCAGTGTTGAAGTGCTCAGTTTATTAATATCAGAAGAAAAATATACCAGTAAGCATCAAATTATTGCATCTCCTAACTAAATATTATTTTTCCTTTTGGAACCATCACATTGTACTATAACTTAAATGTATGATTTTATTTTCAGCGGAATTCTCAAGAAAAAAAGCAATGCTTGTGGGAATGAATTCTGTGCCTTTGGTTTCTCCTGATAAGTTTAAATCTGTTGGCCAATGTCAGTTTAATACACAGGTAGTCAGAAATTACATTTCTGCACTGCTCTTTCTCTTCTCTTATATTCCATTTGGTTGTCATAGCCCATAATTTATCTGATCATTATCTTGGTAGACAGAAAAATAATGACCACAATACTCTATAATGACCATAACCAACCTAAGCTGAGATTTGCAGTGAATAGCTGGTTATTTTGAGGTATTTGAACGAAAACAGAATTTCGAAAAGGATGATGTTCAGAGAGACCAGAGTATCAGTCTTGTGGAAACCAGTCTTCAATAAATGTAACATTTGGAATGAGTAGAAACAATCTGAACTTCTAAGTCAACATTTGTAAAAATATGTTTCTATAGAAATTTATAGAATTGATCATTGTAACATTTTCTAAAACCTTTCTGTGAGGCAAATCTTCAATTTTTCTACTGTCAGAACTGCTACCAGCCATGAGTTCTCTCAGTCTCTTATTTTTCCAATCCTGTTTGCACTGTTAAGTTCCTGATCCCGTAAGACAGCAATGATCGCAAAAGTCTAGGGTAGGTTAGATTTTTAAGTTTATGGATCTATTCTGTCATTACTACATTTCATGAATATTTTAGGAAATGCAAATAAGAGCAATGGGATTCAACATTTATTTGGTTCTTACTACTTAATGATAGGAAATTCTGGGGAATTATTCACAGAAAAATTAGATCCTTAATACCCTCTATTATAGTCTCCTGAATAAATTTGTTGCGAGTTTTTATATCTGATCAGTACCCATAATTTTACTCTGTACTCGTGAAATTAGTTCTAAGACATGACTTTTTAATGCAACTACTCTTCTTGTCCTAGATCCCTTTTGTTAGAAGTTCAAAAAATACTTTTCTTGTTAAAGTATTTTTTATTATTTTTATGCCTGTTGCATTTACAGGCTTTTCCCAGGTGCTATTTTTCTAGATTAGTATCATCTAAAGAAATTAATAGATATCTCGTTCATATTTCAGTTTTCAATTTTGAAAGTGGTTTTGAACAAGTTTTGTGATAAAAAAGATAAAAGCAGTAAATAACCCCAACATGCTATATTAATGTACAGCTCAGTAGTAGTTTTGCCTGGTCCAGTAAAAGAATAAACATGTCATTTATATTCCAATTAACACTGATAAACTAAGTTATATTAGAAGAATGGCTTAGATAGTGAACAGGACAGAATTAATAATATTTGATGGAGTAGCTGGCTCTTAATAAGAATGAAGGCTAGCTGCAGCAGAGGACACCTAGCTAACATCTTGATAATTTATCTGATGCTTTCACAAAATGATCTTGGAAACTGAATAATGTTACTTCACGAAATGAAATTCATGAAAGGCAGAACAGATCTAAGTCTATGATCTCATAAGTTCATGGTGGTTTGGGGATTTAGTCTTTAAGGAAAAAAAAACAAGAGAATATGAAAACAGCAATAAAACATAGAGAAAGAAACAGTGGTCTGTTAGAGATGCAGTGTGATAAATCTCACAGCTATCTAAGTGTAACTGTTTCATTTTGAGAGCTAAAGACTGGATTTTGCCATTTAAAATATATCTATCCTAAAAATTTACTTAAAGCAATAAAAATTTCCTTCCTATGCAAAGATTTAGATTTTCCTTAAATTTATGCTACAGCACAGTCCAGGGGTTTGATCCACAGCACTGCTCTCTTTTGTTTTGTCCAAGCATGAGCATTTTTTGTGTTTTTTCCTAGTTGTTTCCCCAATTCTGTACTTCTTCATGGCTTGGGTAATATCTTTCCTGTCACTACCCACTCAGGACAGGTTGTTTTTTGTTGTTTTTTTTTTTTTTAGTGTTGTTCATGTTCTGTTATTCACATATTTCTCAATGCATGACATTTTTGCACTTCACAAAATTATAGAATCATCAAGACTGGAAGACCTTCAAGATCATCTAGTCCTATAATCAACCCAGTGCCATCGTTATCACCCCTAAATCATATCTGCAGGTGCCAAATCCAGATGCCTCTTGAACACTTTTTATAATTAACTTCAGTGTTGAATAATGCTTCTTTGACTCATATTTTCAAATACTCTACTAAAATGGCACAGAAGAATACATTTCAGTAAAAAAAAAACAACAAAAAATCAAAACCATAATCCAAACCTTTGATTTCTTTTTTTCTAAATAAAACATGCTACTACATTGCTTAGTGTAAACTACAGAAAACACATGAAAACACATGTTAGTCCTTACACCTTAGTCCTTTTCTAATAAGAAAAACTAACAGACATTTTCCAGCACAACTTCCCTGTGCCAGGGTCCCTAGTTCAGCAGAATTCTCAGGTGGCTCCTCCTATGAGTGATGACATTTCACATGTCCTTAATTACACATTTTGTTATGCACCTAACTAGACTAGGTGCTAAGTGAGGTCTTGCTCTAGAGTTTTCTGTAGTCTGTTAAAGACAATTAAAGGGAATACAGTATAGTCTGAATTCCGTGGTGTGGCCTAATAGCACAAAAGGAAAGACACTCACACTCCGAGGAATCAAGCAGGAAAAGAAGTACTTTACTTACATTTCATGTCTCTTTATAGAATTCCAACAGTGGCCACGGATTGGCCAGTGAGGATAATACCTCCTGACTCCATAGGTCCCATCAAGAGTCCATCAATTCTCTCTTCTTCCAAAGAGGAATGCAAAACAATCATTATTTACAAGAAAGAGTGTGAGAACCTGTAAAAAGAATCTGTCAACAATCAGAAGGCTGAAACACAAGGCAACACAATGGTTTCATGAGAAACGAAAATACAAGTACCTGCTGGGTCCCCATATAACACTGACCAACTCACAGGGTTATGGGCTGGGAAGAAGATTCTTGCTTAGTTTTCTGGTTTGGATGAGTTGATAAACATGCATTTTTAAATAAGCTGACAATAATTTTGTGACTAATGTCGGCTGAGAATTTTTATGTTCATTTAGTTTAAGTTAAATTTTGGTTGACCTTCATATGTCAAAATATTGTATTTCACTTAGATGAATTAGCAAATTCTGTCCTTAAAAGCTCTTGTACGTATTTTTGCAAATATCTTCGTCAAAAACTAAATTTTGTTAGTCAACTATTAGTTTAAGAATCACATTAACATTTTAACCATTATTTATTATAGTCATGAATAGCAAGTAATTTTAGTAACACAGTAAATCGGAATATTTAACTACTGCCTTAATTAGCGAATGTGCTTTGTTAGATTTACTTGATATCTGATAATCCTGACAAAACATGAAAGCAAATCTGTTTGATATTATTCTTTTTTAGTTGTTTTGCTTTCTTCTCATAGTTTGTTGACTCTATTCTTAAATCCAGTCAAAGTAATTACTGCATAAAAGATTTAAAACGCAAGGAGTCAATATGCTTTGTTGTATATTTGTGGTCACTCTCAGAATAATTTCTTGCAAAAGCAAGGCCATAATGAAATTGTAGGCAACTGTGTACTAATGACTTCCCAGTAAAAGCTTCTGGGAAGATCTAAGTATAAAGGTTACTTCCAGCAAACATTAATTTATTTAAGGTTAAGGTAAGTAACAATACTTCTAGTTCCCATCTTTANGTTTTTAATATGTTTTCCAATTAAGAAAGGATACTATAATTTCATAGACTGGAGGAAATTTATTTTAGTGTAGAAGAGCCAGAAGGCCTACTGTACATGTTTAAATCCCACTTTTGTCTTCCTCTGAGTGTTTTCTGAGACAGAAAGAGGTAGGTTTCTGTTTCTATTTCCAATTGACAGCACATTCAGCACTAGCAGGAGATCCTATGTTGTTACTTGTAGGCAAAACCAGTGGTTGGTTGTTATGACACTTACCTAGTCTTGTTCCTAAGCACTTGAAAAGTAGGGGTGAGTATGTAGTTTCTGTTTGTTTTCTGTGCTAGCCTTTTGAAGAATGATAAAAAAATAACCCAGGGGAAAACCTCAAGAGGTGATGCAGTGTATTGCAAATGGCAAGATTAAGTATACTTAGATTGTACCACAGTATGTGGTAGCCTTCTCCTAAAATCTCAAAAGTGAGATGTCACAGTGGCTCTAGAATAGCTATTGGTATGTTTCAGAGAGGGAAAAAATGTCCAAGCTATCTAAAGTAAATAATTTTTACTACAAATTGTGCTGATTCTTTCACATTCTGCTTCCAGACACCTGGAAAACAACTGATTATCCCTCTCTCAATGGCAGCTTAGTTATTAGAAGATTGTTATCAATGTCCTTCCTTCCTCAGTCTTCTCTTTTCTAGACTAAACAAAGTGCTTCAACTTCCTTAAGAGGTTATTCTTCTAAACTCTTAATTATTCTTGTAACCTCTATCACGGAATCTTTCCAATTTGCTTTTTTCTCAGTTTTACAGTCCCAAAGCTGGATTAAAAACCTCAGCTATTGAAAACTATGGTCTTATTAATTTACTACCAATTCTCTTAATTTTTTTTAGTTTTAATTTTGTCCTTTTTATTTCTTCTTCAGTTTTGAATAAATGGAATTATTTAAAATTGTGAATTTCATATTCTAAAATAGCAGAATTCAATCAGCATCCTTACAGAATCTAAACTTGCTTTTCACAGTGTTCTATTTCTTTTGTTTAATATTTTCTTGACTTTAGTAGAACTGGGATTGTAACTGAGTGTCTAATAATTTTTAGACATCATCTCCACCAGCCTACGTGTATTTTTTAGTGAAGGAAGAAATGGGAGTGTGTCACAGTTCTATTAACTTTATTAAATTGAACCTAGTGGAAGTCACATCATTTCACCTAATAACTTATCTCTTGTATAGTGTATGCATGATTTATCATTATAAGGGAAAAAAGAACAAGCCATATCCTAAAAGCTAGTCCAGAGAAGGATTCTCACTATGCCTGTCAAAGAGAAGGAACTCCCCTTTACATTCTTTTCATTTTGGTGCTGTCTTCTTCAGTGAAGGAAATATCCAAATTTGGACTTGTACTGATTAATCAAATTTCTCCCTGTTTAACCTCAAAGAATCTGGAGTGCTTTAAAGGAGTGCTGACAAATGCTGACAATAATTTCTGTGTATGTTTTTCAAGTAATTTTGTATACCATAGAGATAATTTTTTGCAGCTTGCGCTCAACACAACAGAAATGTTTTTTAAAGACAAGACATGTGATAACTGTTCCATTCCTATATATAAGGAAATTAGGTTTGTTTGCTCTGATTGTACTGCTCCTTGGTGAGCATCTCTTTTCCTAAGAGAGCAGAGAATCACAATGCTCTGCCTCATATCAGATGAAACAGTTCAGCAGGGAATGTCAAAATATCACATTCAGAACCAGAATTTCAGAGGTGGTAAATAAAAGAATATTCAAGTGTCATTACCCTTGCTACAAGTCAGCACAGATTGACCCAATGTGCATCTTTCTCTTCCATAAGACTCTCAAACAGTAGTAGACTACTTTTAGCCTGTCTCAGTCAATCAGCTCTGCTGTATTTCATCTCTTCCCTGATGTGAGAATATGCCAAGGAGGAAAGCAAGCAAATATTAGATACAGATTTGGCCTCTTCTTTTTTAATGCCGTATGATGTTTTTCTAGAATTTTTAAAGTTTTACTTCTCTCTTTATAAGGATTCCTTTTCTCATTTCCACTGACACATCTCTTCATTCAGAGGGAAAGCTGTTGGTGTTCTAAGAAATAGAAAACAATATATTTAAATGCTTTCAGCTGTAGAAGACATAGGCCAACAACCAGAAATGATGTATTTTTGCTATACTATATATGGCTTTTTATTTGTGTCTTTAGGAAAAGAAAATAAAAAAGGATTATGTTTTCATATATATGTGTATATATATGTACATACATTCCTATATA